>VMDO01036129.1:0-15427 GCA_007922755.1 Pedetes capensis
TCTTCCCTCCTAGGCAGTTGACAGTGCAGAAACTTTAATCAGTTGAGGACAGAGCTTGATCCTGTGGCATCCAGACTGTGATGGTGAGAGGGAAAGCAACAAACAAGAGTTGTGGTAGTTGGCTACAGTCTTCCCCTAGCATCTTCCTTCCCATGAATGGAGATGTCCTGGCCACTGAGAAAGTGATGGGCCTCCTGCTCCCAACTTCTCACAGTGAAATCAGTTTCCTTGCCTCACAAGAACATCAGAAAGATCCTCTGTGCCTTCAAGCTTCAGATTCTTTTCATTGGCTAAATGCAGGAGATAGGCAAAAGCCAGAGGTATAGAGAGATTCTGAGCCATGAGCAGGGGCAGGCTGTTCTGTAGGTCCTTTGTGAGCCCACTGAGCATTTTCTTGCCAGCTACCTCCACTGGAGCCCCTTCTTTTCCATTTTTACAGTGGTTTGCCTTTAAGCCAGGCTCCTTTCTGGAAAACTCCATTAGCAAACTCCACATACTCTGCTTCAACTTCTTCATGTCCATCTTTTTGGCAGTCTTGGCATAATGAATTTCAATTTTATTTACCTTCTGAGGTTCAGCTACCAAATTTAATTCCCCGTATGTTGTGATATCAATTCCTTGGCCTTCAGTAGTATTCTCTTGTGCTATCTTAGGCATGTGGCAGGGATCACATGTGAGGTCAAAGGCCCCAGATGGTCCTGTAAATAAGTCATCTGTAGTCCAGGGCAAAAGTTGGAGGTGTCATTAGGGTTATTACAATCATAGTCTTCAATCTCTTCATAATGCTCAGTTGCTGCCTTCTGGCCCTGGGCCACAGTATGTAACCTTATGCCTGGTTTGAGATGAAGCTGGACAAGAATATCAATCTCATAGTAGAAATCTTCAGGAAGAATGGTGGCTCTCCAGTTCTGGCTCTCCAAAGTAGACTTGGTCAGAATAGCGGCAGCCTTTGTTTTCTGAAAATATGCATCCAAGTCAATATCATCGTCAAAATCAATTTCAAAATCTTTCCTTGTAATCTTCTTTTTGTTTTCTGATTGGGAGGTAGCATCTTGCTTGTGTTGAGGCCTAAATCGCCAGTGATCTGGACCAGCCCACATCTTCATGGTCCGGGGACTGAAATAGGAATATTCTCCAGATTTCATGGACAGAAGGGGGCACATAGTCTGAATGTCTCCATCCCCAAGGGAAATCATTTCTTCTTGGCAGCTTTGGACTGGCAGGGATCCTTCCAGCTCTGGAACTCTTCATGATCCCCCACTGCAGAGGGATCCAGTTCATCACTGGCATCAAAGTCGTCGTCCAGGGGCCCGTCTGGGCATTAAGAAATATGTGTGTGTGTGTGTGTGTGTGTGTGTGTGTGTGTGTGTGTGTGTGGTGACTTACGATGGGATCTTTCAGGCTCATAGAATCACCCACCCCCAAATCTAGGTAAACAAACTGAAAGAAGCAAAACTAATAATTCACCAAAATGAGGAAAGAATGTATTCTCCCACAATACTAGGACTACAAAAGGGATCCAGCATCACATGAAACAAGACAGACAGGGAGAGGTATAGGTAAGAGGCTCATATCCAGAATAATTGAAAATGTCCTATAAATCAACAAGATGATATAAAAATGAGTAAAGGACTTGAGCAGACCCTTAAAAAATAAAAATAAAAATAAACTCCTAATAGCCAATTATGGTAGAAAAGCTATTAACCTCATGAGCAATCAGAAAAATAGAAACTAAACCCATGTGTGGTTTGTAATGACCACAACCTGGATATAAGGAGCTTCCTCTAGACGGGGGGACAGACTTCACCCATGGCACAGCCTTCAGCACCAGTGACACAGTGATGCCGAGACAGAGAAGGCCGAGGGAAGGCTGCACACAAACTACTGATTTACTTCCAGTTCAAAAAAAAAAAAAAAAAGGCCAAACTGAATTGTTTAGGTACTGAAGTAAGAAAATTATAAAGAAAAGCAACAACAAACTGACTCCCAAGCCAAGGGGGTGGTTACTTTTGGCAGCAGGAAGGGTTTTCTGGCAGAGAAAGCATACAGGGCTCTGGAATCCAAAGCTTTGACCCAGGTGACAGTTAAGACAGAATTGGCTTTAAAGTAATTTAGGAGGAACACTTGAATGCATTTCTTCATACATCTTTATGCATCATTCTATATTTTTTATTTTTTAAGAAATCCAAGAATTCTTTCACCACACTCTGGGAGGCAATGTCCTTGCAAGGAATATCTAATTCTGAAAAGGACCCTGAGGGTCCATTAAAGAACCATCCCTACACACTTGATGGAATGCTTGCTCCCCACATGCACATGTAATGAGATTAAAATCCTTCAACACTCGATCCTCCCTTCCAGGAGTCTATGAGGAGCAGGAACAATGACATCACACTGGGGTGAAGGGGAAAGGGAAGAAAAGCAGAATCTGAGAGAAATGACAAGTACAAATCGTCTTAAAGAACAGCTTACCCCAAGAAGCACTGATGTCCTCTCCATTTCTGCTTTGTTCACCTGAATTTTATGGTTTTCCATCACTGTGATTCAAAATTCAGGGCAGATCATATGTACATTGCATTAATAAGTCCTTTTTGGTAAACTAAGAAGCCTCACTCCCTGATGAGGAACCCTAATAGTAGCAGCTTGCATTTACTCAGCCCCTGCTGCAGGCCAGGCTCTGTAGAGGGTCTGTCAGGACCCCCACTTACAGTGAGGAAACAGGAGTGTTGACAGAGCTGGCCTGGGCTATGGGTGTGGACATGAGGCCTGCTCTGGTCAACTTGGTCTGGCCCTCTACATACTCTGGGTGGAGAGTTCTTCCCGGGTGGGGAGGCTCTGCTCTCCTGTGGGCCCAGCAGGACCTTGCCAGAGGCAAAGGCCAAAGAGAATCTTGCAAGACATTTATAGAGACGGTCTCTAGACTCCATCAGGCTAGTAGAGAAGAGCAAGGGACAGTGAGTCAAGATTTCAGACAATTTCCAGCTGATAAAATGTCCATGAGGCCTTCTCCTGGCCAGACAGAACAGAAGGGGTCCCATATAGCCAAATGTCAGGATCTTCAAGTCTGTCCAAACCAAGAGGTAGTATGGCCTAACCCTTCTTGTTGCAGAAGAAAAAATAAAGGGCTGGCTGCCTCTTCAGAGCCCATGAAATAGAGTGCCTACTCCTATGTAAGCTACAGAGACGATTCATTCCCAAATAATGTAAAAAGTCTCTAGAAAAATGACTGCATGGTAACTTACCTGCCAAAATTGGAATCAGAGGAAGCTCCAAAGTGAAAAACAGCTGCCATAAACCATAAACCTGTTTCATAGGAAGAAATATCAATGCTACTTTTAACTGTCATCCGCATTTTGTTGAAAAGCTACTTGAAGCTGAGGGCAGTGGTGCATACCTGTAATACCAGTGACTTGGGAGATTGAGGCAGGAAGATTACAAGTTTGAGGCCAGAGGCAGTCTATATAACTTAGTGACACCCTGTCTCAAAAATAAAAAATAAAAAACGGGCTGGGGAACAGCCTAGTCATAGAGCACTTGCCTAACATGAGGCCCTGGGCTTAGCCTCCTACAACATAAGAGAGGAGAGGTGAGGGGAGAGGAGGGAAAAGGAGGGGAGGGGACGGGAGGGGAGGAGAGAGGCGGGGAGGAGAGAGGAAGAGAGGGAAAAAGAAAAAGAGAGAAGAGAAGAAAAACTACCTGACTTTGTTGATCTGGAATCAAGGCAGTTCCCTCAGGGTGTTCTCCTCCCTATGATCTACTCTTCTCCCTTGTTATTCCTAATAAAATTCCTATTTCCATGACTATTCTATTTTACCATCAGGACCTGGAAGGGATATTCTCAAATGTCATACAGGCCAAGCCCCATCCCAATCTCCTTTACTTTCTCATTTTAAAGATTGATTTAAGTACTTGTAGACTTTCAGTTTTCTGTTTTAATTTCACAACAGGCATACCGAATTCCCATAAATCTACCCAATTTTCATTGATTTGCATTGCCATTGCTGATAATCTGGGGAACACTGGAATCTATGTTAGACCACCTGCTCTAAAGGCATGAAATCCTTCCGCTGTATTCACATCTCTACCATGTTCTTTATTGGACTTTCTTTTACTCTTTCCTCTTGCAATGCAAGAGAACTCTAAGCCTCACCTTACAACTCCCCCTATTTTCTATGCCTGCTCCTCCAGACCCATTCTTTGCCCAGCCTTGTGCCCCAAGGTGGGCTGACTGGCTATAGGCCATATCACCTGCCCTGTTTGGCACCTAGCAAGAGACTGAGGGCAAGAGGAGAGAAAAACACCTCACCCTGAAGTCCAGCTACTGCCAGTCCCTAGAGGCTTCTCCATCTTGCCAGTCCTCTTGCTCATGCCCTCACCTCTAGACACAGTCCCTTTCTGCAGCTCTTCTCAGTTTTCTCTTCCAATGCCCGTGTCTTCCCAATAAGACTCTGAGGGAAACTGGCCATTTGACTAGTAACCAAAATAAATGCTCAGCTTTCATGTTAGCTACATTAGAAAACATGTCAGTTAAAGGGGAGGCTTTGAAGCATGTCACAATTACATTCCACCTAGGGAAATCAATTTAGAACTTCTGGTCTTATCATTTCTGTCTTCCCTTTTTTGAGAAAGGCGCAGGTTAATTTGGCCTTAGAACAAATGTTTCACTTCCTTCACATTCAAGACACTGCAACTGAGCCCTCTGAATGTGGGTGCAAGTAAAAAGATAGCTCTTGTACACCAGAACTTATAATAAAAGGCCTAACCTTCAACTTGGAACAGAGGTTCATCGTGAGTCTATACAGGATCTTCAGGTTCTCACGTACATTCTGATCCTTTAAAAGCACAAAAATATTAAAATTAAACAAACTTGGCAGCAATGCTCATCAGTCTGAGAACTGACATACCTCACAAAGGCAATCCTAGGGAGATGGCAGGAGGCTCTTGATGGCAGATGTTACATATATAGTGGCATCACCAATCACCTCAGGCCAACACGGTGACATCTACAGAAAGCACCCCCAGGGTACAAGTGCAAGCTTTGTGTACACAGACACTTTCTCCTACCCCAGAGTTTTCCTCATTTTATAGAGCTACAAAGAAGCTAACTTCCTAGTGCAATGACGAATAGTAGCAGAGTAGGAACACAGACCTCTGGATCCCACAGCCTCTGCTCTCTTAGCTCCACCACTCTGCACCCAAAACATGACGATTGTTACATTGCACATTGATCTGTCCATTCTCACCCTAGGACGAATGCTTACAGAAACCCTGGGAGACCCACAGACCTGGGCTGTGTTCAATGGAAAAAGTGGGGATATGAGATGACAAGCAGCCCCTGACACAGAGTCTAAGTGTCCTTCTTGACACAGAGCCCCAGAACTTCCTGCTCAATGCCCCACTTTGCCAAACAACCCCTGACTCTAGGCTGCTCAAGCTCAATTTTCTTTCTTTCTTTCATTTTTTCTTTTTTTTTTCTTTCTTTTTTTTTTTTTTTGTGTGTGTGTGTGTGGTACTTGGGGTTGAACCCAGGGCCTCGCACCTGCATGATTTGCAAGTGCTGTACCACTGAGTTGTACCCCCAGCCCTTTTTTTTTTTTCTTTTTTTTTACTTTTTGAGACAAGATCTCGTTAAATTACGCAGACTATCTCTGGTCTCAAACTTGCGATCCTCCTGCCTCTGGAGTCACTGGGATTACAGGCGTGCACCACTGCGCCCAGGTTAATTTTCTAAAGGCCTCAAATCAGAGTGAACTTCAGTGGGCCCGCTGCTGGTTGCACACCCTCTGGCAGAGTTCTCTAGTAAACAACTCATTAAAGGATAAAAGGTAGAGGGACACATCTGTGTATACCTGTGGCCAGCAACTGGCATAACTCCATTTGGCTGCCTGCAGGAGCTTTCCCAACTCCAAAGTCACCACACACCTCCCCTTCAATATGCCCAGCACAGACCAGTTCCTTGGCATGGCACAAGGAGCCCTGTGTGTGGCTGTCTCCCAGAGCCCTGCTTTCTCCTTCCCAAGCTTCCCTTGCTGTTCCCCCAAAGGAGTCTGTTGTCTGTTAGGCCTTGCTATTCCTACACAGCTTCCTCTAAGTTATCTTCTATTTTCCTGAGCAATTCAAACTATTTCTCAAGGGCAGCACAATGGCAGATCCTGTAGACTAAAGGCCTGACTTCCACTTTCCATCCTTATAAAACTGCATGGCTCTGCTATAGTCATAGCTGGCCAAGAAACCATGATTGAACTGCATCCAAATCTGCCTCTTGTTAGACTGGAGTGAGGACAAGGGGCTCAGGAAGATCCAGATCTTCACCACAGCACTGCTAGGCAGCCTCACCAGTCTTCATGTGGGGTGCCTGCTTCTCAGCATGGAGGACACATTCTCTCTGTGGTTGGTGTTTGTTCCTTGCAGCCACTTCCATCCCTGACTTATTTGTGGCAATGCTGAAAAGAAACTAAATTTAAAAGTCCAAAATCCAACCTGAATCATGGCCTCATATTGACCTTGGGCAAGGTGAGCATTTACTAACCTTTGTGTGACTCAGTTTCTCCCTCTGTAAACTGGGACTGATAATACCAAGGTAGACAGCTTCTCCTTACAGTAATATCACAGCTTCTGTTTAGACAGTCTCCTTGTCTGACAGCAGGAATCCGAGTAGGAATGCAATCCCAGGACCCGGCTCTCCCTGCAGGGGCTGGGCATCTGATCCACAGAGGGAACACAGATGCTTTTGGAGGTGCCAGCACTGTGAAACATCTACACAGGGAAGCTGCCAGCAATAGGTGGAGCCAGCTGGAGAGGGCCATGTGAACTGCAAATTGCAGGGCCACAGGAGTGGTGCTCCCAAAGCCTGTTTGAGCCCAGATGATGCCAGATGCCAGAAGATGTCCCATGTGCCAAATGCCAGACATGTACAAACAGGGTTTGTCCAGTGGGTTATTGGTCTTGCTTTGGACTAATCTTTCCTTTCTGTGCCCCCGGTTTTCTCAGAAGTTTGTTTTGGTTGGTTTCTCTGCCACAGTGACACACCACCTGACAAATACAGAAAATTGGTACCGGAGAGTGGGGTCATTGCTGTGCAGAAACCGAACCGTGTGGTTCTGAGGCCACTGGAACTTATCTGCAGGAGGAATCTGGGAGTTTGGAGATGTGGATAAGAGAAGTCCTAGAATGAGGGATGAGGTGAGAGTTTGGAGGACCACAATGCTGCAGCTGATTGAAATGCAGACGGGACTCACTAGGCTTTAGAGAAAGATAAGGACTCTATTAGGCATTGGACCAGAAGTCATTCATGTTACATTCTGGCAAGGAGCTTGTCTGTGCTCTACCCCTGTCTCAAACATTTGAATGAAGCTGAATTTAAATGGCCCATTTAACTTGGCAGAGGAAATATCATGAAGATAGTATAATGTTGAAGCTGTATGTTGAATGTTCCTTGCTGCTTTTAGCCAGATTTATAATGAAAAGGGGCTATGGTTTATCTCAGATGGTAGAGTGCCACTCTGCATTCTCTGAGGCCCCAGGTTTGATCCCCAGCTCCACAAAAACGGGAGGACCTGGCAACCCACTCCTGAAACAATCCCAAAACAATTAGTCACCGAAAACCCTATTAATAGCAGAGAAGCACTGAGATAGTGCTGGGGATGGCATAGTGTTGGGGAGTGTTTTGTTCTGTTATACATAGGGTTGCTATGAGCTCTGTTATACATAGGGTTGCTATTTGTTCTGTTATACATAGGGTTGCTGTGGACCCAACTCAAAAGCACTTAACAACAACAATATGAAAAAATGATAGAACAGAAGGTTTGAAAAGTGTGATTCAAGAGGAAGAAAGCTGTGGGAACAAGGCCAACTTTAAAGTTGCTATGGACCAGGGACAGTAATTGTTGGAGAGATGTTGTTAGGTGCCATCAAGTCGTGTCTGAATCATAAGGACCCTCACAGGGTTTTCAATGGCTGTTTCGGGATTGCCTCTGGAGTGGATTGCCGTGTTGTTCTTCCATTTTTGTGGTGCTGGGAATTGAACTCAGGACCTCAGAGACTGCAGAGCAGCACTCTACCAACTAAGCTAAATCCCAGCCCCATTGAAGAGATAAGTCCTATTAAAAGGAACAGTAGGAGAAATACCTTTAAGGCAAAGAAGGAGTTGGCCAGGTCCTTCCCATCTAAGATTCCAGGAAGTGAAACCAAAAACTCATTTGAGTCTTTCATTTGAAAAGAAAGTAACTGAAAAGTGAGTTCATCTGGAGTGAACTCCTGTAAAGGGTCTGCCTAGGAAAGTGTTTTCCCATCTGGTGAACACAAAGGCCACTGCTGCAGATGTGGTTCAAAAGCTCAAACTAGCTGCAACCATTAGCAACATTCACATGGTACCAATTTTGCTGGTATGAAGGATGCAACAGATATGGGTTTATGGAGGCTTCCATCAAGGTTCCAGAAAACAGCCTGTGAAGTCGGACAGTGTGAACCAGGGTTGGAGGCCCTGTAGTATATAAAGCTCTGAGGATAGAGCCTAAGCTGCAGTGGAGCTCCCAGGATGTTGGAGATTCTGGTATTATGAAATGTCTGCTGAGGGAAGCAGCCAGTAACAAGTGGAGTCAGCATGAGAGGGCCATGTTTACTGCAAGATGCAGGGCCATGGGAGCAGAGTTGCAAACGCCTGTTCACCAAATGATGCCAGATGCCAGATGCCAGACATGGACCTACAGGGTTTTTCTGTCCAGTTGGTTACTGGTTTTGCTTTAAACCAAACTTTGTTTCTGTGCCCCCAACCCCAATGTTTCTTTTGGTTGGTTTCTCTGCCACAGTGTCACACCAGCTGACTAATATAGATGTTTTCCAAGTACTGACACTGAATCTTGGCTCGTGCATGGCCATTGTCCTCAGGACCACAGGCTCCTGTTCTTGCAAGGCCTGTTTCTGTTTCTCCCCTGATTCTGCAAACTACCCATGACTTTCTGATACGCCTCTTTTTATATTAAAGGACAGCATATTTCTGTCCTTTACAGTCCTATCCTTATGGGACCTAAGCCTTCACATCACAGACAGTGGTCATGGGGATGAAAAGCACGGGGAAGTTCCTCAGCTCCCTGCCCTGTGCACAGGCTCTTGCCACCCCTGCTTGCTCTGACTCTGTCAGCTCCCTGGACCTTCTGCATGCCCACCTGTAGCACTTCCTCCATCTAGCCTGAACATAGGGTCCTAACTATGGCCATGTTGGTCTCATACTCCTCTCCTCCAGGGTTTTTTGCTTGTCTAATCAGAGGCTCCTAAACATTAGAGGAATCTCCAGGAGAGTCACCCAAATAGCTCCTTGGTTTTCCCCATGAGGACTGAAGTGGCCATCCCAGGAGCTTGGCCACAGTGGCCTTGTAAAGAGCAGCTCTCTGCTCACAGGGCAGGAGACTCTCTGACACCAAAGAACCTGTTCAGAAGAATCACACTGTGAATGGGATTTTTCAGGAAATCGCCCATCCTTATATACAACTTCTCCACTAGAAACACCAAGGTCAAAAGTATTTGTGTGCAATAAGTAAAAATGAGTATTGACAATGTTCTTTTTACTATTTTATTGTCTATGAATTAGTAAAAGTTTCTAGAAAAAGTGAGAGTTGTATTAAAGTGGACAAAACTTTATATTAAAGTGACTCACCACAATACTTCTTGAGGAGTTTTCACATATGCCATTCACTTTGACTATGAGGGACTTCTCAAGGTGTTTTGCCACTAAGTCCTCAAAAGAAGGTGACGCATCACTGGGGTCTATAAGCCATGCAGCAATTCTGGGATCTAGCCCAACAAAATCAGCAGCTAAAGAGGAAAAGGTCACTTAAGCTTTCAAAACAAACCCCAAATAATTGATTTTTCTTCCTTTACAATGTTCTTAAGGTTCAAATGAATAATAATACTATTAACATCCTCTCAAATCACAGAGCTAAATACCTATGCAACTCTATCATTCCTTAATAATGTCAATCCTTTGGGAAGGGTGCCTTAATATACTCAGGTCCCACACAGTTGGTCTCTATGGGCATCACATTAAAGAAGTGGATTCCAAATAGCTTAGAAAGGGTAGGGACTCCAAACTCTGTTGGAATTTGGATCTCTCAATAACATATTACAAAAGACTGAAGAGAGATCCTAAGCCCATACCTTGCCTCTTTCTTCTTACCTTTCCCCTCCATTGTCCTCTCCCCACTCAGGTTTTTTAATTATTTTGGCTGATGTATCCTTTCTTCCATGTCCTCCTGTCCCTCTGCCTCCCACTGGGCTGTCTTCCCAGGCTATTCATGACCCTGTATCATGAAGTCAAGAACGCAGCCCTCTTGAATCCAAGAAGAATAGAAGCTGCCGAGCACATGCTCTCATCATTGTATGTCAGAGCAGTGGAGCAGTACATGCTAGGCAGAGACTGGCACTCCCTGATGTGAGAAAATTCCATGAGACAACTAAAGTGCTGCGTGTATCATGACGCTGTGGGAAGAACACTGGGCCTGCAGGTCACCTCACCCCTCTAGTGAAAAAGATTACTGCAAATATCTGTGAGAAAAAAACATAGGTGCTTCTAAATAAATAAATAAATAACAAGCTAAATAGATATATCTTAGTACCGGGCTATTTTATACATGGATGAGGTAGTTATAAATGAAGAGATAAATCTGAATCCTAAAGTGATTGTTCTTTAAGCTACTTCAATATTTTGAATTGTGCTATACAAAAACAAGGATTTGGGGGAACACATATTTTATTCTATGGAATGAAGTGTTGTCTGACACTAGAATTGCAAATAAAGCCCATTAAGATCTTCAAGGGCTGGGATTTAGTTCAGTGGGTAGAGCGCTGCACTGCAGTCTCTGAGGTCCCGAGTTCAATTCCCAGCACTGCAAAAATGGGAGAAGGGCCTGGCAATCCACTCCCAAGGCAATCCTGAAGTACTCAGCCATTGAAAACCCTATGATGGTTGCTACGAGTCGGATACCGATTCGACGGCACCTAATAACAACAACAACTTCTTGCCAGTCATGGTGGCGCACTCCGGTAATCAACTTGCTGCGGAGGATGAGGCAGGAGGATCGCGAGTTCGAGGACAGCCTGGGCAACACTTTGGGAAAAGGGCCTGGCAATCCACTCCCAAGGCAATCCCGAAGCACTCAGCCATTGAAAACCCTATGAGGGTCACTATGAGTCAGATACCGACTCGACGGCACCTAACAACAACAACAACAAGATCTTCAAATAAAAACAACTTTGCTTTTAAATAAAACTATAGTTTTGAATTATATCACATTAAATATCATACTTTCTGGCCTCTTTAAATCATACTAGTTAGTCCAAGAAATTTATATTTAGTAAAGCAGCCAGTGTCAAGATTTTTTTTAACCTGATGTCTGAAATGACTTTTGTTGTTTTTATTGTTGTTTTGAGATGGGGTCTTGCTATGTAGCCCAAGATGCCTCAAACTCCCCATCCTCCTGCTTCAACTTCCCAAGTGCTGGGACGACAGGCTTGTGCCACTATGCCCAGCTCAAAACGACTCTTATATTGGCAGATTTGGAACTTTAGATGACAGTCAATAGTTATTCTGGCTGCTTACTCCCCAAGTCAGCAGTGTATGACTTCACACAACACCATCTGTAACGCTGGCTGACTCAATAGGACTACTTCATTCTACTTACCTTTTCAAAGTTCTAATGTTCCAAAGTTAAGGGTTCTTTTTGGCAGATTTTTTTTAAGTCCTTGGGGAGGTCTGCCAACACTGGAATACTCTGGGGATGGTGCCTCTAAACTCTTGTGACTGACAAACCAAAGCCTGCCAGGACAAATCCCCATAGTGGAGAGAAAATGTCAGCAGTTGGAAAAGAAATGCTAAGCCAACCTGTAATTATAGCACTTGGGGGGCTGAGACAGGAGGACGAAGAATTTGAGGCCAGCCTTGGCTACCTGTGAGATCCTGTTTGGAAAAAAAAAAAAAAAAAGCCAACAAAACTAATTTAAAATAAGCTTAAAAATTTAAAAAAATGACAGAAACTATGAAAAAATAAGTCACAGGCCAGGCATGGTGGCATATGCCTATAATCCCAGTGACTTGGGAGGCAGAGGCAGTAAGATTGTGAAGTTCAAGGCCAGAGGCAACCTGCACAACTTAGTGAGACCCTGTATCAAAATAAAAAGTAAAAATTGGGCTGGGGGTGTGATTCACTGGTAGAGTACCTGCAAAGCAAGCATGAGGCCCTAGGTTCAATCTTCTAGTATTGAAAAAAAGAAGAAAAAGAAAAAGAAAGAAATCATAACCAGAAACATTTAGAAGTTAGATGACTTAGAAAAATTGTACAAAGAAATGACAGATTCAGGAAAGAGAAATAAAAAGAAAAACATTTCAGAAATAAAAACTGAACTGACAAGACAAAAAAGCAAATAAATATTATAAATAATGGCCTAAGAAAAAAATGCAAAAGAGTGATTATTTTTAAATAAAAAGAAATAAAGAGGCTGAAAATTGATTCTACATAAGAAGTGATAAATGTGATAAAGTGATAAATATGAGTGATAGACAAGAAGATTCAACATATGAAATAGAAAGTCAAAGAAAGAAACAAATGAATTCTGCATAAACATTAATTCAAGTGACTTTACATATTGAATGACATACATCATAAAGACAGGTGGTACTGGCACAGAATAGACATACAGAGCAATGAAACAGAACTGATATTTCCGAAACAAGTCTATACATCAAGGGTCAACTGATTTTCCACAAAGATACTAAGGACATCAGACACTGAAGTGGGTTGAATTGTGGTCCCCAAAAGATATGTCTACCTGGGACCTCAGAATGTGACCTTATTTGAAGTAGTAGTCTTTGCTGATGTAACTATGGTAAAAATTTTGAGATGAGATCATCTTGGATGGGCTAGGGTTTAGCTCAGCTGTTAGAGCCCTGCTCTTCACTTTCTAAGGACCCAGGTTCAATCCCCAGCAACTGCAAAAAATGGGAGAAGGATGTGGCAGTCCATTTCCAAAAACAATCCTCAAAACAATCAGTCATTGAAAACCCTATGAGGGTCATTATGAGTCGGACTCGACTTGATGGCACCTAACAACAAATCTAATGATGGGTCTCCTTATGAGAGACAGGAAAGGAGGAGCCACATAGAAATGCACGAAGGGAAAAGGCCATGTGAAGATGAATGCAGAGACTAGAGTGATGTGTCTACAAACCAAGGCATGCCAAATACTGTCAATCACCACCAGCAACTGGGAGAGACTTAGAGTGGACTCTCTTTCAGAGCTTCTGGAAGGAGCCAGCACTGCCAGGATCATGATTTCAGACATCTTGTCTCCAGAACTGTGAGAGAATAAATGTCTATTGTTTAAACATCTACTTTGTGGTAATGTTACAGCAGCCTTAGGAAACTAATGAAGACCACCTCCAGATCTCTTCCATAGGCAAGAATTAACTCAGAATACATCATATACTTAAATGTAAAAGCCCAAACTGTAAAACATTCAGAAAAACAACAGTAAATCTTTATGGCTTTTGATTGAACAATGGTTTCTTAAATTTAAGATAAAAAACACAATGGACAGAAGAAAACAGAAAAATTGGACCTCTTTAAAGTAAGAACTGTGCTTCAAAGGACTCCATCAAAAAAGCAAAAAAATAACTCAAAGACTGAAAGAAAATATTTACAAATGATCTTTAAGTGGCTTTTATCAGAATACATAAATAATTCCTATAATTAAATAATTTAAAACCCCAATTTAAAAATAGGCAAAATATTTGAATAGATACTTCTCAAAAGATAAACAAATGGTCAATAATCACATGAAAAGATGTCTAATATTATTAATCATCAGGGAAATGTCAACTAAAACAATAGTGAAATAACACTTCACACCAGGATGACTGAATAAAAGACACAGAAAATAATGAGTAATTGATGAGGATGTGGAAACATTAGAATGCTATATGTTGCTGGTAGGACTGTAGAGAGATATAGCTACTTTGGACACCAGTTTAGGAGTTCCTTAAAAAGTTTAAGAGTTACCTCATGATCCAAAAATTAAGTATATATCTACTTCACAATATTTACTTAAGAAAATTGAAGATATATGTCCACACAGAAACTTGTACACCAATATTCACAACAGTATCAACCATAACAGCCTAAAAGTGGAAATAACCCAAATGTCCATCAAGTGATGAACAGATAAACAAAATGTGCTATGAGTCATTAAAAGGAATGAAGCACTGACACAAACTACAACATAAATGAACCTTAAAAACATTTTGCAAGCTAGGTGCAGTGGCCCACGCATGTGGTCCCAGCTACTCGGGAGGCTGCAGCAGGAGGATCACAACATAGTGAGATTCCATCTCAAAACAATAACAATTTTTCTAAGTGAAAGAAAGCAGTTACAAAAGGCCATATACTATTTGCTTCCATTCATATGAAAGGTACAGGATATACAAATCCACAGAGACAGAAAGCAGATCAGTGGTTGCCAGAGTTTAAGGATGGTGCAGTTTGGGGATGACTGAAAGTGGATATAAGATTTTTTTGGGGGGATGATAAAAATGCTCTGAAATTATATAGTGGTGATAGAGACATAACTTTATGATTACTTTAAAGAAACCATTGAATTGTACACATTTTTTGGTGGTGCTGGAAATTGAACCCAGAGCTTTGCACATGCTAGACAAGCACTCTACCACTGAGCTACATCCTTAGCCCTTTGTTTTTTCAGAAAGGGTCTCACTGTGATGAACACTGACCTTGAACTCACAGTCCTCCTGCCTCCATCCCTCAAGTGCTTGGATTAAAAGCATTTGCCACTGCACCTGGCACCATTATGTACTTTAGAAGAGTGAATTTTATGGTATTAAATTATATCTCAAGAAAGCTGCTTTTTAAGGAAAAAAAAAAAAAGCTAACCCAGGCAGGTATAGTGGTATACACACATAATCCCAGCACTCAGGAGGTTGAGGCAGGAGAATAATGAGTTCCAGGGCCAGCCTGAGCTACACAGTGAGTTCCAGGGCAGTAGGAGCTCCACAGCAAGATCTTGTCTAAAAAACAATAACAAAACAAACAACAACTACAAAAAGCTAAACCAAAAGGCCACTTCTCCCCAACCCCCAGTACTCAGGAGTTCGAGCCAGGGAAGTGTTTTCCCACAGAATTGCAGCCTAGCCCCTTTTTTACTAGTTTTTATTTGGGAAAAGGGTCTTGCTAAGTTGTGCAGGCGCTGTCTGGCAGTGAATTTATGATTATCCTGCTTCAGTCTCCTGAGCTGCTGGGATCACAGGTGTGCTCAATGGCACCTGGTCAAAAGATCATTTTAAAGGGCCAGGTGTGGTGGCGCATGCCTGTAATCCCAGCGGCTGGGGAGGTGGAGGCGGGAGGATCGCAAGTTCGAGACCAGA
>VMDO01036130.1:0-15427 GCA_007922755.1 Pedetes capensis
AGTGCTGTACCACTGAGCGGCACCCTCAGCCCATTTTTTTACTTTTTGAGACAGCATCTCACTAAATTATGCAGACTGCGTCTGGTCTCCAGCTTGCGATCTTCCTGCCTCTGCCTCCTGAGTTGCTGGGATTACAGGCATGTGCCACCACGCCTGGCTCTAGAAACTGCATTTTAAAAAGGTATTCGATCCAGCCAAGGATGGTGGCTCACGCCTGTAATCCCAGCGGCTCGGGAGGCTGAGGCAGGAGGATTGCAGGTTTGAGGCCAGAGGCAGCCTGTGTAGTTTATTGAGACTCTGTCTCAAGACTAAAAATAAAAATGGGGCTGGGAGTGCAGCTCAGTGGTAGATTCCTTGCAAAAGTATGTGAGAGGCCCTGGGTTCAGCCTCCTAATACTGCAAAAGAAATAAAAATAAAAACAAATAAAAGGTGTTCAATCCGTGTCTGAGTGCCAGCTGGCAGGACTCACTGTGCTAAACATTGCAAGGCAAACCCAAGATAGCCCGTGGATACTGCCTTAAACACAGTATCCGAATCTCAGGATAATTAGCTGGGTGGCAACAGTTGTTATTTCTTGTGCTCATAATTGAATCCATTTATGTGGTTACCTTAGACCAGTCCTCATAGATTTTCAACCTCGGTTGCATTTAGTACAGACTTTGATTTTCTTTTTCATTCCCTTGTTAACTCAACTGTTGTATTTTACTGGATCATAACATTGTAACAACCCGAATCCTAATTGTTTGAAGTCAGAGCTGCCCTTGCCTTCACATAAAAACTTAGTGGAGTTATGAAACATCCGAAGCCAGCTAATTTAATCCATGGGGTAGATTTATGAGGTTCCTGCTCATGAATATAATTTATCCAGCCACATTGAAGATTTCAAAGGTAGCCTGTTTTTCTTCCTTCCCCTTTCCTACTGCTTAGACATATTTAACAATTAAATAAAGAAGGGATGAGAGGTAGCTCACTTCGGTGCCTGGAGAGCGAGGATTTCTAAGTGGTCCATTTATCCTTCCTGAAACTTCCCTGCGAAAATCGTCTTTGTTGTACAGATGGACGACCCAGGGACCCTGGTGGCTTTTCTAGGCTCTGAATAGTGTGTCCTGCTGCCCAGTGGGGCCTCTTCATTTCTCTGCCACCCCATCCCTTGGCTCCTGTTCCTCTGCTCCACCCCTGGGGCCACCAGACCCTCTTGCCAGGCTGGTTACCTGGACAGTACTGTGACCCAGCTTGCCCTCTACCTGGGAGCTGTCCCTGGGTCAAGCGCTTGGCTGGAGCCCGCCCCCACTTCACTGAGCCCTACTCCTTGCCTTCTTGGGAACCGCTACAGCCTCTTTTCCTCCCAGCTCCCAGGGGTCTCCTGGGGCCTCCCCAGCCCTCAGGGCCAACAAGACCCTAGGGGGTAGCCCCCTTCCCCCAGCCCAACAGCAGGCCGGATCACACTCCCTAGCTCTGCCCAGCCCACGTGGAGGGCCAGTCCCTCTGCCTGTGGCTAGGACGTCCCAAGTGGGCATATCCCTGTGGCGGTGCTGCGCTTGTGCTGCCTCTCCTGAGACTCTCAAGGTATTTGTATCAAATCCAGTTGGTCAAGGAGTCGATCTGAAAGTATCGGTGACAAAGTAGCACTTCGCTCTGGAGTCTCACCGTGGGAGAGACGCTGACTCTTCCTTCAACACGAAAACTGGCAGCTGCTCCCAATTCCCAAAAGAGCAGGCTTGAGTTTCAATATTGAAGCACTTAAGGCTGAGGAAAGGGGCTGGGATTTAGCTCATTTGGTAGAGCACCCGCTCTGCAGTCTCTGAGGTCCCGAGTTCGATTCCCAGCACCACAAAAATGGGAGAAGGACGTGGCAACCCACTCCCAAGGCAATCCTGAAGCAGTCAGCCATTGAAAACCCTATGAGGGTCGCTATGAGTCGGACTCGACTCGCAACAAGGCTGAGGAAAAGCTCCTGGCGGGATATGGAAAGCTACCTGGGACATTTCCATCCACTTTGCACACGCGGTTACTAACACATCCAGTTCTACCTTCTTGTTTTGCAGAGAACGGGTGGGCAAAGCACACATTCTCGTGATGGGATTTTGTATCTTTTCAGAGATCTCTTTATTTGTTGGAAGAAACTCACACATGCTAAACTTCCCCAGAAAAGCCAGCACGATGGCCGTCCACGCGGCGGCCCGGGAGCCCGCTGCCGAGACACGTGGCAGTCTGGCTTTGTGGGCGCCTCAGCCCAGCACCTCCCTTGAGACGAGTAGAAGCCTCCTAGCAATCCGGGAGGGGCTTTGCTGGAACGCCTCTTCTTTATTACACCTCTTTCTGATTTCAGGTCTCCTCTACCAGGAATACAGAGATAAATCGACTCTCCAAGAAATCGAAACCAGGAGGCAACAGGATGCGGAAATACAAGGCAACGGGGATGGGTCCCCAGCCGGGGAAGACACTCCAGAGGAGGAGGACGAGGAGGAGGAGGAAGAGGACGAGGAGGAGGAATTGCCAGCGAGCCCCCCCGAGAGGAGGCCTCTGCCCCAGATCTGCCTGCTCAGTAACCCACACTCGAGGTTCAACCTCTGGCAGGACCTTCCGGAGATCCGGAGCAGCGGGGTGCTGGACATTCTCCAGCCAGAGGAGATCAAGCTGCAGGAGGTAATGCTGGTCACGGGGGGGCTTTGTCCTGAGCCACACCTGGGAGGCGAGGCCCTCTGGGGGCTGAGGGGCCTGCCTGGCTCACCAGAATTCCTGGCAGGCTCATCCATCTAGAACAGGCAGGGAGGTTAGCGTTATTTCATCGGCCACCAGGAAAAGCCCAGCCACCTTCTGGGACAGCTTTAGCCTGGTGTGGAGTGCTGGAAGCCATGCTGTTTTCCTAGGGAGGAGGACTGTGTGTCTGTTACGTGTGCTGTGCTAAAGCACTAGGTGATATGACCGCATGGGACTGAGATGACGCTAGTCGTGTGCAGGCGACACAGATCTGTTGTATTTCTTTCTCTCACAAATTTATTTGGGGACGGGCTGGGCGCGGTGGCGCACGCCTGTAATCCCAGCGGCTCTGGAGTCAGAGGCAGGAGGATGGCAAGTTCGAGACCAGAGGCAGTTTGTGTAACTTAGTGAGACCCTGTCTCAAAAAGTAAAAAAAAAAAAAAGGGGGGGGCTGGGGGCGCAGCTCAGTGGTCCAGCACTTGCAAAGCATGCAGGCACAAGGCCCTGGGTTCAACTCCCAGCACCCCCAAAAAAATTTATTTGGGGGCCATTTGAACTTTGGATGAGCAGGGCTCTGAGAGAACTCCCCCCGCCCCCACACGGCCACCCCTCCTGTGCTGTGCAGAAACCCTGGACCTTTGTCTCCTGCCTCCGGGCCACTGACTGACCTTGAAGAGGCTGAGGCAAAGTCAATGGGCAGCCTGAGAGATTGTTGCTCCATTATTTCTCCCTAGAAATAGTCAGCTAAAGATGAGCATTAACTGAAAGGAGCAGCTGAAAAATTGAAGTGCTCCTTTTAGTTGAGCGAAGATTATTCGATTATCAGGAAAATTTTTTGGTATAGAGAGACCAGAGTATGGTCAGCAGTAAGGAGAGAGGATGGTCAAGAGACACTGTGGGTATGTGAGTGTGTGTTGTTTGTGATTTGTGGGAGGGTGCGGGGCGAGGTGCTGGGGTGTAATCCAGGGCCTCAGGCATGCTAGGCAAGCGCTGTACCACTGAGCCGCACTCCCAGCCCCCGGCCCTTATTGTGGACTTTAAAAAGTGGCTACAGAAGAAAACAACGAAGGGGTTGAGTATTTGGGGCACTTGGTGTCCTCAAACCCTATCATCTCTGTCCTGCCCGACTCGCAGGGTCCTTCCTTGTGCGTCTGGTCTGGTCTGGTTCCTGCTTCCCATTGCAGCCAAGGATCCAGAGGCCCTGCCCTTCCTTACCCCGCTGACTCCTGTTCTTGATCCTTTACAGATGTTTGCTCCTAGTGTTTATTTAAAAAACAAAACAGCCCAGCCACTTGGCAGGAGGATCATTTGAGCCCATGAGTTCAAGGCCAGCCTGGGCAGCATAAATAAATGAGGGCCAGGTATGGTGGCGCACACCTGTAATCCCAGCGACTCGGGAGGCAGAGTCAGGAGGATCACAAATTCAAGACCAGAGGCAGTCTGTAGAATTTAGTGAGACCCTGTCTCAAAAAGTAAAACAGTGGTCTGGGGTTGCAGCTCAGTGGTACAGCACTTGCAAAGCATGCAAGCGTGAGGCCCTGGGTTCAGCCCCCAGCACTGCAAGAAGTAAATAAATAAGTAAATAAATAAAAATAAAAGGCAAAACAGTAGACTGTACACACAGTTAACAACCAAGACTGAGAACAGCTCCTGTTCTGTGTGACCTAACTCAGACTCCATTTTACGATAGGTTTGCTACTAGAGAAGGCTCAGTAAAACTGGACTTTTGAGAAACAACTCAGGGTTCACCTGCGCATCCTGCCTGGTAGAATCAGGACTTCCCTAGTAACTTGTGAGCAGTGATTTGTAAATGATTGCATCAAGAGTTTGTTTTTGTTGTTAAAATGAGTCTTCTGGTGTAAAACTTAGAGATAAATCCTAAAAACATAATGTAAACCTTTTACAAACATAAACAGAGCAAAAGCAGAGAAAGAAATGCCCCCAATTTCTTTATTTCTTTTTGAGCACCGGGGTTTGAACCCAGGGCCTCGCACATCCTAGGAAAATGGTCTGCCACCGGGCCATATCCTCAGCCGCTTTTCTATATTTTATTCTGAGACAGGGGCTTGCTAAGTTGCGCAGCTTTATCTAATTTCTCTCTCCTGATGAAGCACGGCCGTAACGTGCCGTCTGACTCTGGAAGTTAGACAGCTATGGAGACTCAAGGCGCGTGGTCTTCGCAGATTTGTATCTCCCCAGAGTTTTGCCCTTGCTCTAGCTTCACCTACTCAGTGGCAGTTTGGTTTGATTGTGTTTACTGGATTCTTCCAAGCTTTCAGCTTAGTTCTTATACAAACAATTCCCTTTGCAGTGGAAACCAATTGTTTTAGCATTAAATGATGATGGTGTCGCAGGGATACCTGGAGAGGGTGAGTTGAAGTGTGTGCTCGTAGGCGGACCTGCGCAGCCCCGGGATGGCAGAAGCAGGAGAACCCAGCGAGGCGCAGAGCGCAGGCTGCTTGGGAGAGCACGTGGGTGCGTGCGTACACCCTCACGCTCCCACGTCCTCACACCCATGGGAGACCCTGGCTGCAGGATGGACGCCTCGCAGGGCAGCTGCTGCTCAGAGATGAGGTGCGTTTTCCATGCTGATAGATCTCACTAAAGTTGCCATTGGGCGAGGCAGTACAGGCTGAGTGTCCGTAGTGCGAAAGTCCTGAATCTGAAATGCTCCAAAATCAGAAACTTGTTGAGTGCTGCCACGACACCACAAGTGGAAAATTGTATACCACGGAACTCTGTCTCATGTGTAACGTTATTTAAAATACTTCTAATAAGCCGGGTATGGTGGCGCACGCCTGTAATCCTAGCGGCTGGGGAGGCGGAGGCAGGAGGATTGCAAGTTCGAGACCAGAGGCGGTCTGTGTAACTTAGTGAGACTCTGTCTCAAAAAGTAAAAAAATGGGCTGGGGGTGCAGCTCAGTGGTCCAGCACTTGCAAAGCATGCAAGCGCAAGGCCCTGGGTTCAACCCCCAGTATTAAAAAAAAAAAAAAAAAAAAAAAACTTCTAATAAAATTACCTGCCTGCAGCCATGCCACTGTGGCATCCAGTCCCATCAGATCTCAGAAGCTAAGTGGCGTCGGGCCTGGTTAGGACTTGGATGGGAGACGGCCTGGGAACAGCAGGTGCTGTAGGCTTGGGAGATGGACCTGGCAACCCGCTCCCAAAAATCAATCAGCCGTTGAAAAGCCTATGAATAGCAGAGGAGCACTGGCAATAATGTTTTGTTTGCTATACTTAAGGTCGCTATGAGTCGGACACTGACTTGACAGCACCGCAAAAACTTGACAGTGATCAATGCAGTTGGTGTCCAACAACAACAACAATAATTGCTTTTAGGTTATACACATAAGACATACTGTATATAAAATATAAATGAATTTCATCTTTAGACCCGGGTCCCTTTCCCAAGATTTCTCCTTATGTATATGCAAATAGGCCAAAATTCAAAAAGCCTGAAAGCTGAAGCACTTCTGTCCCCAGCATTTTGGACAAGGACACTGGAATGTCATGCTGCTTCCAGCCGTGAAATCAAACCAACTCCTTCGCTGTAATCTGCCGGATAAAGTGGTACCTTGTTTACTTGAGCACCGCTTCACGTGTTTACTTGCTGTTTTCATTTCTTTCCCTTTCACCTATTGCTGTATTCTCAACAACACACTAGCAAAGCAAATCCAGCAGTGTGTAGAAGAAATAACTGCAGAACAAGTAAATGGAGTTCATCCTGAGAATGCCAGGTCAGTGAAATATTTGAAAATTAATCAGTGTAACCCTACGAGAGGAGGATTGAATGTTTTCCTGTGAGGTCAGAAACGAGGCCAGGAGGCCTGTTCACTCACTCCTATTCACCATCACACCAGAGATCCCAGCTGGTACTATCGGCAAGAAAAAGAAATAAAAGACAGCCAGGTTGGAAAGCAATACGTAAATCTGCCCCTATGTACGGATGACATGATTGTGCAGCAAATCCCAAGGTATTCTCAAGAAACCTCTTACAACTAATAATGGTTTCAGCGAGGTTTCAGATCAACACACACATAACAAGCCCATTGTCTGTGTTCTAGCAATGAACGACTAAAACTGAAGATGATCATAACATTTATAATAGCTGCTCTTAGAATGAAAACCTCAAATATAAATCTAGCAACATGCAAAATCTCTATGCTGAAAACTACAAGTCACTGATGAAGAAAATCTAAATAAAGCAAGAGACAACTATTTATGGATTGGAATATTTAACAGTAATGTCAATTCTCCTCTATACTGGTGTACTGGCGTATGTTTAATGCAAATTCAATCAAAATCCCAGGATTTTTTTTTTCTGGGTAATTTATATGAAAAGGCAAAATAACTAGAACAAACTAAACAGCTTTGAAAGGAAGAATAAGATTGGAAGAATCATATTATTTGATCTTGTTGTTGTTAGGTGCCGTTGAGTCGGTATCCTACTCATAGCGACCATACTTAAAACAGGCAAAACACTATTGTCAGGGCTTCTCTGCTGTTCATAGGGTTTTCAGTGGCGGATTGATTTTGGGGAGTAGTTTATTGGGTCCGTCTCCCAAGCCTACAGCACCTGGTGTTCCCAGGTGGTCTCCCATCCAAGGACTAACCAGGCCTGATCCTGCTTAGTTTCCGAGATCTGACAGGATCGGATACCACAGGGCTACAGCTGCAGTCTATTTGATCTTAAGACCCTTTAAAAAACTTGACAGTGATCAATGCAGTTGGTGTCCATGAAAAAATTGTCACACAGATCAGTAGAACAGAATAGAAAGTTTAGAAATAGACTCACACTAATTTGGTCAATTGCCTTTTTGTTTTGTTTTGTTTTGTTCTGTTTTGTTTTGTTTGGTTTCGTTTTGTTTTTGTACTTGAGGGTTGAATCCAGAATTTCGCACATGCTGGGCAAGTGCTCTAATACTGAGCTGCACCCTCAGGCCCTATAAAAATTATTATTATTTTTGTTTTGAGATAATTGCTCTTAATGCATCCAAATGGTTGGACACCCCTGGTAGCATGTCTACTCCAGCAAAAATGAAGGGAAGAATGAGGGGAAGAAACCTGAATGCCCAATAATAGAGGAGTTGTTTAGCAAGATATTTCACAGCTATGCAAATATTACAAAACATGTTTTCAAAGGATGAAGTAGGTAAACATTCATGAAATGTTAAGTTTTTCAAAGCAGAATAGAATATCACATCTGAGGTAGAGCTTACAAAGTAAAGACCTTTGCTTGCTTTATACGTTTTTGCGATTTCTGATGGGTGAAGCTGAGCTAATATGCAATATGTTGTTGTTGTTGTTGTTGTTAGGTCCTGTGAAGTCAAGTCTGACTCATAGAGACCCTATGTACAACAGAACAAAACACTCCCTGACACTGTGCCATGCTTGGCACTGTTGTCAGTGCTTCTCGGCTATTCGTAGGGTTTTCAATGGCTGATTGTTTCAGGAGTGGGCTGCCAGGTCCTTCTCTCATTTTTGCAGTGCTGGGGATCAAACCTAGGGCCTCAGTGAGTGGAGAGCAGCTCTCCACCAACTGAGCTAAACCCTAACCCCTTCTATTTTGATACTGGACAAAAAAAACTGAGATCTTCAGATTTTATGCTCCAAAGGAGTGACTTCTGTTTCATTCGGGTCTTTTTTTTTTTCCAGCATAGCTATTAATCTATTAAAGCAAGACAGGCAGCCAGTACACCGCCAGCTCAGTGGGCTGCCGGAACATCTCTTGTTGTTGAGCTACAGAAGCAGCGGGTTTCAATGGGCTACTGTTCACACCAGAACACCCCACAACGATGGTCTTTTAGTTCCCACCCTCCTTTGAGGAGGGTTTCTTGACAGTTTGAGAAAATAATGAGACTATATTCCAATGAAAAGGCAAGTGTAAAAAGGGCGGGGCATTCCAATGGAGAGGAAACGGGTAGAACCCAGGGTAGCCCTGAAAAGGGAGATCGAGGACAAGGAATTTGCCGGGGAAGCCGGATCATCACCACCGGCCAACCAAACTTCAGGCTGCACTTGATTCTCCCGAGGTCCTGACACTTGTGTCCTGAGATAAAAAGAAGACCCCAGAGGTGCCTCGAGCAGCCACCCGGCTGTGGTGGGCTGGGTCCTCATCACAGGCAGGACGCTGTCTCTGCAAAGGGCATAGAGAAAGGCCACTCTCCAGCTCCCTGGCCCTGGTGGGCAGGGCGTGTGGCACTAGGACAGCGAGCAGGGTGAGAGGTTTTGAGCACCTCCACGGAACAGGGACACCCAGGTGCCCTCCTGCGCAGCACCCAGCCAGGCTGGTGCAGGGTGTGGTGGCAAGGCACAGCGTGCCCCGGTAGGTCTTGGGCCTTGTCCTGCCAGGGGATAAGTGACAGGTGGGGACCCAGCAGTTGCCCACACAGTCCGAGTCGGCTCAGCCTCTGAAATCCGAGGTGTATTTTGTTGTTTTTCAACCTGTTTTCATAACTTACAGCTTACATGTGTTTCCTTCCTCCGCCCCAGAAAGAAAACCATTTTAGAAGGAAATTACTTTAGGGCTTATGATATGATGGACCTCTATCAAAAATTTAAATTTTTTTGGTAATTTTTAATGTACCACTTAACGGGTCTCATCATGACATTCCATACGTGCGTTTCATTGTACTTTGCTCTCATTCACTTCCTCCCTTACCTCTCCCCAGCCCCTCCGTCCCCACCAATCGTCCCCCTTCTACTGGCATGGATTTTTGTGAGTATATCTATCTATATATGCACATCCTGATTTTGCCTTAAGGGCAATATATGTGCTATTTCCCTTCTTTTCTCCCATTACCCTTTCTTATTGCTCCCTCTCCCTTTTCTTTTCGTTTTTTCTTTTTCTTTTCTTTTCTTTTCTTTTTTTTTTTTTTTGTGGTACTGAGGGTTGAACCCAGGGCCTCACGCCTGCATGCTCTGCAAGTGCTGGACCACTGAGCTGCGCCCTCAGCCCATTTTTTTTTACTTTTTGAGACAGGGTCTCGCTAAATTACACAGACTGCCTCTGGTCTTGAACTTGCAATCCTCCTGCCTCCGCCTCCCGAGCCACTGGGATTACAGGCTTGTGCCACTGCACCCAGCTTCCTCTCCCTTTTCTTTAGTCCATTATCTTTCCCTACATAAATCCTGTCTACTTTCATAACCTATATGTTTTAATACTGAATATACATATGTGTGTGCGTGTATATATATATATGTATGTATATATATGTATATGTATATGTATATGTGTGTATATATGTGTGTGTATATACATATATATATATATATATATATATATATATATATATATATGGGCTGGGATTTAGCTCAGTGGGTAGAGCGCTGTGCTGCAGTCTCTGAGGCCCCGCGTTCAATTCCCAGCACCGCAAAAACGGGAGAAGGGTCTGGCAATCCACTCCCAAGGCAATCCCAAAAAGCACTCAGCCGTTGAAAACCCTATGAGGGTCGCTATGAGTCGGATACCGACTCGACGGCACCTAACAACAACAACAATATATATATATATATATATATATATATATATATATACTGGGGGTTGGACCCAGGGCCTTGCGCCTGCATACTTTGCAAGTGCTGTACCACTGAGCTGCCCTTCCAGCCCATTTTTTCACTTTTTGAGACAGGGTCTCACTAAATTACACAGACTGCCTCTGGTCTCGAACTTGCGATCCTCCTGCCTCTGCCTCCCGAGCCGCTGAGATTACAGGCTGTACCACCACGCCCAGCTAATACTGAATATATATTGAAGTCTAAAATCCACATATGAGAGAAAACATGTTATGTTTGTCTTTTTGGATCTGGCTTATTTCACTTAAACTGATAATCTCTAGTTCCATCCATTTTCCAACAAATGCCCCAATTTTGTCCTTTATGGCTGAATAAAACTCCATGGAGAGAGGGAAAGAGAAAGATAGATAGATCTCACAATTTCCTTATCCACTCATCTGTCAAAGGACACCTAGGTTGAGTCCATATCTTGACTATTGTGAATAATGCTGCAGTAAGCATGGATGAGCAGATATCTCTAGGGTATATTGACTTATATTCCTTTGAATATATACCCAGGATTGGGATAGCTGGGTCATATGGTAGTTCTGTCTTTAGTTTTCTGAGGAAGCTCTGTATTGATTTCTATAGTGGCTGCACCAACCTGCACTCCCCCCAGCAGTGTATAGGGTTCCTTTCTCCCTGCATCCTAGCCAGCATTTGTTGTTTGTTTTGTTGATGGCAGCCATTCTGACTGGGGTGAGATGGTATCTCAGTGTAGTTTTGATTTACTGTTCCCTGATGGCTAAGGATGATGAACAGTTTTTCATATGATTGTTGGCCACTTGTGCTTCTTTTTTTGAAAAGTCTCTGTTCAGTTCTTTTGCCCATGTTTTGCTTAGATACTTTGCTTTTCTGGTGTTTAATTTTCTGAGCTCTTCATATATTCTAGAAATTAATACCTTGCCTGATGTATAGCTGGCAAAGATTTTCTCACATTCTGTAGGCCTTCTCTTCACTCTCATAATTATGTCCTTTGCTGTGCAAAAGCTTTCTAATTCCATGCAATCCCATTTGTCAATTCTTGCTATTGTTTCCTGTGCTATTGGGGACATGTTCACAAAGTCCTTGCCTATACCTATGTCTTGAAGTGCTTCCCCTATGTTTTCCTCTGGTGGTTTCAAAGTTTCAGGTTTTATGTTAAGGTCTTTGATCCATTTTGAACTGATTTTTATACAAGGTGTGATAGAGGGATCTAGTTTCAATCTTCTACATGAGGATATCCAGTTCTCCCGGCACCATGTGTTGAAGAATGCGTTAGTTCTCTGACTTACATTTTTGGCACCTTTGTCAAATATCAGGTGATTATAATTGCATAGATTTATGGACCCTCTGTTCTATTCCATTGGTCGACATGTCTGTTTTTGTGCCAGTACCATGCAGTTCTTGTTACTATAGCTTTGTGGTATAATTTGAGATCAGGAATTGTGATCCCCCTGCACTGTTCTTTCACTCAGTATTGCTTTAGTGATTCAAGGTCCAAAAATTTAAAATTGTGGGCTGGGGATGTAGCTTACTGGTAGAGTGTGTGCCTAGCATGCAAGAAGCCCTGGGTATAATCCTCGGCACCACAAACAAAGCAAAACAAACCTTAAATTGTGATCATTATATGATTTGCCAACCTTCATTGATCATGTATTCATCTCTTTAGGGCAAACTCTAACACTTCAGCAAACAGATCCTAAATGGGGAGGGAACAGAGAGCTCCGCCCCTTGCTATAAGATGGGAAGGAGCCATCACCTAAAACCCCAGCTAGGTCCTGGTCTAATTTGGCATAGAAAGCAAGCATCAATACCAATTTCCACAAAGAAGCAAAATTAGCCTGTGTTATTTTTGAAATTAACCTCTTGGATATTCTGCACCTGATAAAAGCCCAGAAGAAGCAAGTGTGCTTGTAGTGAATGAAAGTCTCTCTCCTCCTCCTGTCCCTGACCTGCCTGCCTCCCTCCTCAGACACATATTCAGGGAGCGGGTGGGGAAGGCGCCCACACAGAGCTGTGTGAATGGGAAGCGGTGTGTGTTGCACTCTGCTTTGCCTTTCGTCACTTAGCAAAGTGTTTATTGTGTCTCTCCACGTCAGCCCATTTTTTGCAGCTTTATGGGGCACCATTGTTTAGTTGTTCCATAACTTAGCCAGTCCCCATGGATGAGCATTTGAAGTTGGAAACGTTGCGTATCAAGGATGTCCGCTGCGGTGTTGTTTATAATCATCAAAGATTGAACATATACAGTATGGAGTACTGGGGAGATTGCTGAGCGGAATTGCTACATCAGGCCTGGCGTGGGGGCCCACAACTCTGGCCCTCATCAGATGCCAAGTGCGTTGATCTTGGATTCCCAGCCTCCCAAATTTTAAGAACTAAATCCCCACTCTTTATGTATCAGTCAGTCTCAAGCGTTCTCTTACAACAGCACTTGAAGGACTGAGTCAGGCTCCGGGCAGGTGCCCTGATTCTGAGGACTCAGCTCATTCTGGGTGTCCTCGGACTGTAGGCCAGGCTGTCTCAGAATCTCCTGGGTATCTGCTCCAAGCTAGGTTAGAGGGGAATCCGCGGAGGGGCTTGGGAGTCTGCGCTTTTACAAATACTTATCATGGTGACCCGCAAGAAGTGCACCTGAGAAACGCTGGCTTTCTTTCCTTTTTGCTGGGCTGCCTCTGGTGAGACCTTGTTGTTGGTGGTAGGTGCCATCGAGTTCAACTCATAGCGACGCTCATAGGGTTTTCAATGGCTGATTGTTTTGGGATTGCCTCGGGAGTGGGTTGCCACGTCCTTCTCCCATTTTTACGGTGCTGGGAATCGATCTCAGGACCTCAGAGACTGCACAGCAGCGCTCTACCAACTGAACTAAATCCCAGCCCCAAAATAAGGGCTCTTGTTGTTGGTGGTAGGTGCCATCGAGTCGTGTCCAACTCACAGCAACCCTCATAGGGTTTTCAATGGCTGATTGTTTCAGGATTGCTGCGGGAGTGCACTGACACATCCTTCTCCCGTTTTTGTGGTGCTGGGAATCAATCTCAGGATCTCAGAGACTGCAGAGCAGCGCTCTACCAGCTGAGCTAAATCCTAGCCCTGTGAGACCTTCACCACATCCAAAAGGCTGAGGATGAGGAGGCGCCGAGTTCTTGGAGCGGGCTCTTGGTCAGCTCCCCTGCCGTCACTGACGAGGGGGCCGTGTAAATGGAGGGGAGGCTGACAGTACAATGGGAAGGTGGCAGCAGGTTCGTTTCTGGTGCGGCCTGTTGCCCTGCTCCCTGTCTTAGCCTCTCCTTCACTGAGGCAAAAGCTGAGGAAAGTCAGCTCGAGAGGAGGGTTGGTTCGGGCTCACAGGCTCAGGGTTTCAGGTGGTGGTCAGTTGGTCCCTCATTGCTCTGGGCCTCCGGCAAGGCAGGACGCTGTGGCCAGGAGAGTGGGGTAGAGCAAAGCTGCTCAGCTCATGGCATCTGGGAAACAGAGAGAGAGGGAGGCAGGCTCTGGGGACCCCCAGTGTCCATGCGGGGTACACCCCCAAGACCCAGCGGCCTTCCACTGGGCCCCATCGACTGCAGGTTCCACCACCTCCCGGTACTGCAGTGAGGACCAGGCCTTCATCACATGGCCTTTGGGGACATTCCGGATCCACCCGGCTCTTGGAGACGGCTACCCAAGAGATGGCCACCTTGTCCCTGAGTCCTCCACGGCCTCCCCCTGTGCTCCGCGGTCTCATTTTGCCTCCCTTGTCATTTTAGAAGCCCTGTCTTCAAATACAGTCACATTGAGGGCGCAGAGAAAGCAGACGCCCCCTGGTGGAGACCCCAGGAAACACGTGAATTTGAGGGGGCAAGGGGGACAGTTCACCCCATAACCATTGGGGAGACGCAGGCCGCCTGAGAAGACCCATGGGGGCACAGACGTCAGCTCAGCTCAGCAGGCCCGGGATAGGTCACAGTCTGAGAAGATCCCGGCCTCGGCCCTCGGCCCTCGGCCTGGGGTGGACGTCGAGGGACCTCCCGGGGCCCCCCTTAGGGGGTAGGTGCTTCTGTTTCCTGGCTGTGAGGAAGATGGAGGGGCAGGCAGAGACCCAGTGTGCCAGTCTCGGGTCCGCAGCCATGCAGAAGTCTCCCTGGGGACTCTGCCAGGCCGCAGCAGCAAGATGGCAGGGACTGGATGACAGGAGGCTGGAGGCCAAGTACCATCTGGAGGCCAAGTACCATCCGGATCCAGTGGAGGGCAGGGCTGGGCTCTGCCTGGAGCCCGGATGTTGGGCAGGCAGTGAAAGTGCAGAGCCAGATGGAAAAACCACTCACGCGGGAGGGTGGGAGGAGACCTGGAGGGCATAGGGTGACTGCTGGCAGGACAGGAAACCCCAGACCGAGTGTGCGTGAAGACGACTTCCGGTCGGGGCTCCTGGGTTTCCTCCCTCCTCCGCTAAAGGAGGGGTGTTTCCTGGGGTCTCCACCAGGGGGCGTCTGCTTCCTCTGCGCCCCCACTGCTCTGAAGCTGCCTGGCCAGGGTGGTCTTGGTGGACCTCCCTCGGCCTGAGGCCTCACGGTGGCCGGCTGCCTTAGGGGTATCCTGCCCCTACCCAGAGTCAGGTTGGCTTTGAGCACTTTTATGGGGTGCCCAAAGGGGTGTGGCTTGGAGTCGCCCCTCACTGGAGCCAAAGAAAAGTCTAATTTTTATTTATTTATTTGTTTGTTTGTTTGTTTGTGGTACTGGGGGTTGAACCCAGGGCCTCAGGCTTGCATTCTCTGCAAGTGCTGGACCACTGAGCTGCACCCTCAGCCCATTTTTTAACTTTTTGAGACAGGGTCTCGCAAAGTTATGCAGACTGCCTGTGGTCTCAAACTTGCGATCCCCCTGCCTCCGCCTCCCAAGCCGCTGGGATTTCAGCATGCGTCACCTGCCCGGCTTGAAAAGTCCAAATTTAATGCGAGAATTTGATCCTGAGTTTCCCGAGGTGGGTGGCCCCGCATGGAGCTGGCCCGGGCTTGGCGTCCCCTCCCAGGCTGGCTTGGGAAGCCAGTGTGCGGCTCAGAGCCAGGCAGCTGCCTTCCCTGGGCTCCTGGAAACGAGGGGAGATCCTGCCCCCATCCCTTCCCGCATGGCAGTCAGCGAGGAAGGATCCGAAAATGCAAGCAGAGCCTCAGAGATCCTCCGCGCACACAGAGGAGCCGCCCCTTCCCCCCCCC
>VMDO01036131.1:0-15312 GCA_007922755.1 Pedetes capensis
TAAATATGTTCAATTAACTCAAGGAAACTATGGACAAAGAACTAAAGGAAACCAAAGAACAATGTATGAACAAATAGAGAATATCAATAAAGAGATAGGAATTATAAAAAGGAACCAAATAGAAATTCTGGAGCTAAAAAGAATAATAAAAGAAATGCTAAATTTACTAGAGATATTCAATAGCAGGTTTAAGCAGGCAGATGAAACAATCATAAACTCAAAGATAAGACTATTGAAATTATCCAGTCTGCTATGGACTGAATTATGTCCCCTTAAATTCTTATGTTGAAAACTTAACCATCGATGTGACTATTGTTGGAGATGTAGCCTGGTCTTAGTCCATTTTCTGCTGCTAAAACAGAATATCATTGAAACAGTAGTTTATAAAGAAAAGAAATTTATTTCTCACCATTCTGGAAGCAGAAGAAAGAAGTAATAAAGATCAGGTTAGAGCTACATAGAATACACATACCCACATATTAGACAATAGGAGAACACTAAGAAAAACCAACAAAACAAAATTGGTTTTTTGAGTCAACAAAATAATTAACCTTTACCTATAGTGACTAAGAAAAAGAGAAGTCACAAATAACTTAAATCACAAATGAAATTAGAGACATTATAATCCAATTTTACAGAAATAAAAGAGATCATAAGAAAATACTATGAACAATTTTATGTCAGCAAATAGATGACCTAGATGAAATAGACAAATCCTAGGAACACACGAACTACCAAAACTAACTCAAGAAGAAATAGAAAATCTGAATGTACCTATCACAAGAGATTGAATTAGTAATCAAAACTTCCCAACAAAGAAAGGCCTAGGGCTAGATAACTTCACTAGTGAATTCTACCAGATATTTAAAGAAGAATTAATACCTGTCTTCTTAAATTCTTCCAAAAATTTTAAAATGAGAGAATACTTCCTAATTCATTCTGTGAATCCAGCATTACTCTGACACAAAAGACGGTAGAAGAAGAAAAAACTAGAGAGCCAGGTGTGATGGTACATGCCTGTAATCATAGCACTTCGGAGGCTGAGGCAGGATGATTGAAAGTTTGAGGCCAGTCTGGGCTGCACAGTGAGACCATGTCTCAAAAGAAAGAGAAAAAAGAGAAGAGGAGAGAAGAGAGGAGAAGTGAAAAGAAAGGAGGAGAAGAGAGATGAGAGAAGAGGAAAGGGAAGGGAAAAGAGAAGTGGGGGAAGAAAGGAGAGGAGAGGAGAGAAAAGAGAAGAGGAAATTACAGGCCACTATCTTATATGAATATGATGCAAAATCCTTAACAATTAAGAAACTGAATTCAGCAACATATTAAAAGGACTATATACTATGGGATTTGTCACATTCAGAAAGCTATTAATGTAATTACCATAATAATTCTGTGCTCCCCTTTGGGGTGGTTGGTAGTAGCTGTGAGGCTGTCAGGCACCATGTAGGTGCTTTCTCCCATACTTGTGGTATTGATGATCAAATCCAGGTCCTTGGGAAGAATGGTGCGGTGCTCTAATAACTGAGCCAAGCCCACGGTTGGTTGTTGTTGTTGTTGTGTGCCATCGAGTAGGTAGCCAACTCATAGCGACCCTCATAGGGTTTTCAATGGCTGACTGTTTTGGGATTGCCTTGGCAGTGGATTGCCAGGTCCTTCTCCCATTTTTGCAGTGCTGGGAATTGAACTCGGGACCTCAGAGACTGCAGCACAGCGCTCTACCAACTGAGCTAAATCCCAGCCCCAAGCCCACAGTAAGTCAATTTAAAAAAAAAAAGGAAAACCCTCCACTAGATGGACTGACATAGTGTTTGCAACAATGGGCTAAAACATAAATAAGATGGTGTGCCTGGCACAGAATCAGGAGTGTTTCATTCTATTGTACATAGTGTTGCTATGAGTCAGACCCAACTCAACAGCACCTAACAACAACAACCATAATAATAGAATGGGGGAGTATCCTATCCCAGTTGACGCAGGAAAAGCACTTCAAAATCCAACACTCTTTCATGATTAAACACACGCACACAATAAACTAGGAATAAAACAGAACTTCTTCAACTTAATAAAGGTTATATATTAAAAAAAGAAAAAGAAAACCACGGGTGACATCGTATTCATTGGAAGAAGACTGAAAGCTTTTTCCCTTTAGAACAGGAAGAAGAAAAGGATACCACTTTGATCACTTCTGTGGATCATACTGGAGGTTCTATCCAGAGCAATTAGTCAAGAAAGTTAGTTAAAGGGCATCCAAAATGGAATGTTATTAGGTACCATTGAGTCGAGTCCTACTCATAGTGACTCTATGTAGGGTTTTCGGTGGAAACAATCTTGTTTCAGGAGTGGATTGCCACGTCCTTCTCCCTATCCTGCAGCACCTGGTATTCCCAGGGGGTCTCCTATCCAAGGACTAACCTGGCCGACCTTGCTTACTTCTGAGATCAGATGGGATTGGATGCTATGGTGGTATGGCTGCAGACCAAAATGGAATGGAAGAAATAAAATTATCTCTATTCACAGATGACATCATCTTATATGTAGAAAACCTTAAATAATCCACACACACACACAAAGAGCTATTAGAGGTAATAAACAAATTTAGTAAAGTTGTAGGATGTAAAACAACATTCAAAAATCAGTTTTATTTCTATACATTAGCAATAAGCCAAAAAGAGAATTAAAATAATCCCTACTAAGTACTAAAATAATAAAACAGGAATAAATTTAACTGAGGAAGTGAGAGATTTGTACACTGAAAACTATGAGACATTGTTGAAAGAATATACTTGAACTTAAAAAGTGGAAAAATATCCTGTGGTCATGGGTTGGGATACTTAATATTGTTAATATCACAATACTACCCAAAGCAATTTACAGGCTCACTGCAATCCCTATCAAAATCCCAATGGTGTTTTTTTCAGAAACAGAAAAACTTATCACAAAATTCATACAGAATTTAAGAGACCTCACTTAAATAAGTCAAAACAATCTTGAAAGAGAAGAACAAAGAGGATTCACTCTTCCTCATTTCAGAATTTACAATAGCTTCAGTAATCAAAATGGTATCATAATCCTGGCATAAGGATAGACGTACGAATCAATGGACTAGAATAAAGAGCCCATAAATAAACCTTCACATATATGGTCAATTGATTTATGACCTGGAGTGCCACCATTCAATGGAGAAACGCCAATCTTTTCAACAAAAGATACTGGGAAAACTGGATGGCCACATGCAAAAGAATAAAGTTTGACCCTTACTTTATACCATATATAAAATGGATCAAAGATGTAAATTTAAAAGCTGAGTCTATAAAAATGTCCAAAGAAAAATAAGAGAAAATGATGACCTTCATTTGGCAATGGTTTCTTGTCTGGCCTCCAGCTCACAATCTTCCTGCCTCAGCCTCCTGAGCGGTGGGACTACGGGAGTGTACCACCATGCCTCGATGACAATAGTTTCTTAAACATGCCAGTAAAAGTAAAGCACAAGCCACAGGGCCAGGTGTGGAGGCTCACACCTGTAATCCCAGCACTCAGGAAGCAGAGGCACGAGGATCATAAGCTGGAGGCCAGACTGGGTTACACAGCAAGACCCTACCCCAAAAGAACAAAACCAAACAAACCAACAAAGAAAACTAAAAGCATAAGCCACAAAAAACTAAAATGGACTTCATCAAAATTAAAACGTGTGTGTGTTAAAAGACACGGTCAACAGAGTAAATAGATAGCACAATAAAATGGGATAAAATGTTTGCCTCTCATAGATCTGAAAAGGGATTAATATCCAGAATACATAAAGAATTCCTATGGCTCAACAACAAAACAAAGAGCCCAGTTCAAAAGTGGGCAAGGGACTTGAGTAGATGTTTCCCCAAAGAAGATATACAATGATGAATAAGACAGGAAAAGATGTTCAAATGTCAGTAGTCTTTTGGGAAATGCAAATCAAAATCACAGTGAGATACCACTTCACACCCTCTAGGACAGTTACAGTATAAAAAGATAGAAAATAACAAGTGTTGGTGAGACTGTAGAGAAACTGGAACCCTCAAATTCTGCTAGTGGAAATGTAAAATTGTATAGCTGCTGTAGAAAACAATTTGGGCAGCTCTTCAAAAAGTTAAACATAGAATGAACATATGATCCACTAATTTCATGGCTAGGCATATATTCAAAAGCATTAAAAGCAGGGACTCAAAAACAAATCCATGCACTTTCATAGCAATATTATTCACAATAATCAATGGGTGGGAACAACTGAAATGTCCATTAACGGGTGAATGGATAAATTATAGTATATAGCATTCCTCTATTTTCCACAGGGGTTGTGTTCCAAGATCCCCAGTGGATGTTTGAAACCATGGATAGTACTGAACCCTACACCTACTCTGTTTTTACCTGCACATACATATATATGATGCAGTGTAATTTATAAATAGGTCACAGTAAGAGAATAAAAACTAATAAAATAATTATAATAATATGCTATAATAAAAGTTCTTTAAAATTTACAAATAGTTTCAGGATTTTTCCACTTAATATTTTTGGATTGTGGTTGACCTCAAGTCACTGAAACCTTAGAAAGTGAAACCGTGGATTGGGGTGGGGAAACTATTGTGTATACCTTCAATGTTGTTGTTAGGTGCTGTCAAGTCAGTGTCTGACTCATAGCGACCCTATGTACAACAATACTAGTCAGCCATAAAAAGAAATAAAGTACTAATACACACAACAACATGGATGAACTCTGAAAACATTCTGCTGAGGGACAGATGCCAGACTCAAAAGGTCACATGTTGTATGATGCCATTTATACAAAATGTCCAGAATAGGCAAACCCAGAGATGGAGAAAAAGGAGTCTGTCAGGGTGCTGGGGGAGATGCCAGGGGAAGGTTATTGTTTAGTGGTGCAGAGTTTCGGTTTGAGAAGATGAAAGAGTTCTACCCATGGATGACGGCAACGCTCCCACAACCTCGCAATGTGCCAAGCGCTACTGAATTATTTGCTTAAAGATGTTCATCTGTGTTATGTGAATCTCACCTAAAAAACAAACTCTGGGGGGAAGGTTTGGTCATCCCCTTTTACTGCCGAGAAATCTAATATCCCAGGAAAGAAGAATCTTGCTCAGTCACACAGGTCTCCAGCAGCCAAGGTCAAGAATCGCAGCTTCTAAGCTAAGGGCAAGCCACCTTCAGCCTCCATGCAGGGAGGAGACGGCAAAGCCGGGAGGGTGGGAGAGAGGAAAGACAACACATAGACTCACATGGATTTTAGGTTTTGTTTCATTGTTTTGTTTTGTTTTTAAAGATTTTCCAAGGACACGCTCACCTTGGCACATGTATTTCTTGTACAGATGCCAACATGTTGAAAGAATTGTGTAAACCCAACCGTAAACCCTGGCAATGGCTCCCGTAGGAGGCAGTGGACCACCTGCATGGTGGGTCCCCTGCACCATGGCAAAGCCATCGCTCCACATCCCAGCTACACCTCCCCTGGTTACTGTGGCTGTGAGGGCCATAAAGCCAGTGTTTTATAACGGTGGCCTGTATTTTCTTTCCTACTTCAGTCTGCCCCTGCGTTTTTGTTGTTTGTGACCAGCTATCAAGACTTACAGGTTTTTACATGTATTGGTATGTTTTTTAAGTTTTTTAAAGATATACTTGAAATAGACTGAAAAATAGAATGGGAAAATGAACTTCCATAGACTTCTACCACGATTTGGCATACATGCTTGCTCTGTATCTTTTTTTTTTTTTTTTTTTTTGGCAGAACCATTTTCAAATAAAGTTTAGACACCATGACAGTAATACTTTAGCCTGCAGTGCCAAAAAATAAGGATATTTTCCACAATACCATTATCACGTATAACAAAATCAACACGTGTTGTTGTTAGGTGCAGTCAAGTCAAGTCTGACTCATGGCAACTCTCATAGAGTTTTCAATGGCTGTTTCGGAATTGCCTCGGTCATGGGTTGCCACGTCTTTCTCCCATTTTTGCAGTTCTGGGAATTGAACTCAGGACCTCAGAGACTGCAGAGCAGCACTCTACCAGCTGAACTGAATCCCAGCCCCTAAATCAACATTAATCCCCTAATATTATCTGAAAATCAGTCCATACTCATATCTCCATTGGCTCCAGCAATGTTTTATGGTCATTTAAGTAGGACCTTATCAAAGACCACATCTTGCATTGGGTTATGTCTCTTAGATCTCTCAGTTGCAATTAACCCATTCAATCTCATCTTACTTTTTTCCTGATGACATTGACTTTGTTGAAGACACCAAACCTTTCACCTTGAGGAATATTCCACATTCTGTATCTATCACATGGTTTCCTTATGGTATCATTTAATCTTTCCATCCTCTGTCTTTTCTATAGACCAGAATCAAGATTAGATTGCTTAAGCAGGGCATGATGGTGCACACCTGTAATCCCAGCACTCAGGAGGCTGGTATAGGAGGATCGACTGGAGTTTGAGGCCAGCCTCAGCTACAAGCAAGACTCTCCCTGTCTCAAAAACCCAAGCAACTGACCAAACAAACAACAATAACAACAACAAAAGATTAGGTTGGATAGAGGCATGTTCAAGAGCATCGGCATGAAAATATCACAGGGGAAGCTGTGTGCTTCCTAACAGCATCCCATCGGAAGCCCAGAACAACAGATTTCCTACTAGTACTGATGCTAAATTTGATTCTGGAGTTGTTGTTGTTGTTGTTAGGTGCCGTTGAGTCAGTATCCAACTCATAGCGACCCTCATAGGGTTTTCAATGGCTGACTGTTTCGGGATTACCTTGGGAGTGGATTGCCAGGTTCTTCTCCCATTTTTGCGGTGCTGGGAATTGAACGCAGGGCCTCAGAGACTGCAGCGCAGTGCTCTAGCAACTGAGCTAAATCCCAGCCCTGATTCTGGAGTAAGTTGGCCATAATCAGATTATACCAATTTACAGTGGCATATTTCCTTTTACAAATAGACTATAGGACTGGTAGCTGACATCATGCAAAACTTCAGCTCAGTATCAGCTTTTTACCTAAGGCTTCCAGTGCCCATGGATGATCCTGACCTGAATCAATAGCCACAAAACGATCATTCTCTAAGTGTCTCATTCCTTCACTCACTAGCTGGCATTGATCTATAAAGAAGAGGCAAACGTAGTTACTAAAGAAAAAGCAGGATAAATGTTGAAGCATAGCAATCTAGACAGAGAATTCAGAACTAGAAGCTGGATACCAGCAGTGACTCAGTGAGCAGAGCCGGACTCGATACTGCTGAGGGACAGGGATTCGGGGGCCTCAGGTCCAGCAAGACCTGACACCATCCTTTATCTGTCTGATCGATTTCAACAGCTCTAGGTGAATCTGGCAGGTAGAATAAACGGTCAGAGCAACAAATTCATCAGAATTAGTCGCTGGCTTTCTTTTTCTTTTTGTTTAGTAGCTGACAGACCAGTGTTCTCATGACTGGATAGTTTAGCCAGTGTTCATTCTATTTTAGCTAGTTGTCAGGATTTGGGGGGACTTTTGATTTCTCCAAGCTCTTGCATACAACAACTTTTTCAAAATTCACTTCATCTTTTGTTCATCTGCCCCCCAAGTTGGATCCAGGGCCTTGCATATGCTGAGCACATTCTCTATCACTGGACTTCACTCTTGCCCCCCTTTTTTAGCTTAAAAATTTTTTTATTTCAAATGTATTTTCAGGAATTCTTGGCTGTCCCAATGGCTTCACAATGTTGTTATGAATTTTTTAAATTTGTCTCTGGTGCTAAGCAAAATACCCAAAATGAATTTGGTCAATATAAACTTTGTCACTGATACAGTGACCAGTGGTTCTTATTTTGTTTTAACTTTCTAAATTTAACGGATTTCAAGGACCGCCCTTTGCAATCAAAGTTATTTTTGCATTTTAAAATTATAAATCCATTTAAACCAAATTTTCTTCCTGTATAGAATGTTTAGCCCTGTTTCCCATGTTTTTACAACATTTTTAACTTTGCATTGAGGTAGTTTTTATAAAGAAAAACAAAACTTCCAATGGTGACAAGGGCATAGCCAATTTCTTTTATTAGCTATTCCTGAAAACAAAACTAACATTTAAAATGTTATCCTAAGATTGGAATGTGGAATAAAGAGGTGAGAAATAGTTACATAAATCAAGTCTCAAGTTCAGCGTTCCGTTCCTCGGAGGTCTTTCTGCCGCTCTCACGCTGTGGATGCTCCTGGCTGCAGGACGGGGCTGTGACTCCAGTGGGAAAAATCATTGTTGGGGAGTCCTGACCCCCCCCCCCACCGCCATTCACTTGTTCTCTGCCTCAGGCAGTAAAGTTATTGTCATGAAAATAATAACTCAGAATGGCACTTTAAATTAAAGGTACGCCGCCTGCCTGGAGGAGGCCACTACAATTTCCCAGGGCTCCCCCAGGGACCAGCAGGGGCCCAGGACCTCTTTCTATTCAGGCAGCTTCCCCTGGATGAGGGGTGCAGAGGCGCAGAGTCCAGAGAAGGGAAGGGCTCACGTGCCCGCTCGCTCTCTCCTACTCAGAGTCCCGATGTCCTTCCGGGCTTGGAGGACCATCCTGCAGGAGTCAGGGGGAGCGTGGACTGCCCCTGTGCTTAAGTTTGCCATTACCCATTTCTGCTGTGTGAAACCAGAACCGAGAATGAACTTGCTGTTGGGTGCTGTTGAGTTGGATCCAACTCATAGTGTCCCTATGTACAACACAATGAAACACACCTGACACTGTGCCATGCACACGATCTTTTGATGTTTGAGCCCATTTCTCGTAGTCATTGTGTTTCTTCTCACTTTGAGTTGTGCCACATCAGCAAAAGGAGGTCCCAGGGCCTTTACTCCATTCCCATCATTAAGGTCGACTCTACTTTGAGGAGGCAACTCTTCCTCACTCATTCCTTGAATGCCTTCCAGCCTGGACCCCTCATTTTCCGGCACTCTATTTGACAGTGCTTCTCCTCTATTCCTAGGGTTTTCGATGGCTAATTGTTTCGAGAGTAGGCTGCCTGGTCCTTTTCCTTAGTCTGTCTTAGTCTGGAAGCTCAGCTGAAACCTGTTCACCATGGGTGGCCCTGCTGGTATCTGAAATACCAGTGGCGTAGCTTTCAGCGTCACAGCAACACACAAGTTCTCACAGCACAAGAAACTGATGGACACATGGGGAGACGGAAGTGGGGCCCTGAAGGAGAGCCCAGTCTGATGTTGAGAGCCAGAGTTGGCCACGGAGCCTGAGGAGGGGCGAGGAGCATCGCCCCTACCTGGCTCTCATGTGAGCCCCGCCCAAACCGGTCACCATGGCAACAGAGATGGACACCTGGGACTCCACAGCTCCTCTGACATGGTCCAGGGTGGCCCACTTCCCACCTCTCCTCAGGGGGCCACCCAAGGGAAGCCAGGGGAGGGCAGCCCAGAGCAGCGCCGGACAGCAGCCTGCGAGCCAAAGATACTCGGAGGGCAGCGCCCACAGGGAGCAGTGTGGGGTTTCTCCATGGGCACAGGGAGGAGGAAACCGTGGCCAGGAGACCCTGGCACTGGCCTGAGGCGCAAAGCAACGTGAGATGCAGTCAAGCAGAGGGGCCCTGAGGCCGGATTTCTGGGGGGTTCACGTGGGTTTGGCACTCACGGGTTGAGTCTCCTTGAACAAGGAAGGTTCCCACCTTGAAGCCCCAGTTCCTGCATCCGTAAAACTGGGTGATGTTAAGGTCACCTAAGTGAAAGAGCTGTTGCTGTAATGGGGATTAAGTCAGCTTACTGTTGTTGTTAGGTGCTGTTGAGTCGGTGTCTGACTCATAGCGACCCTATGTATAACAGGCAAAACACCATTGTCAGTGCTTCTCTGCTGTTCATAGGGTTTTCAATGGCTGATTGTTTTGGGAGTGGGTTGCCGGGTCCGTCTCCCAAGCCTGCAGCCCCTGGTGTTCCCAGGCGGTCTGCCATCCAAGTGCTAACCAGGCCCAACCCTGCTTAGCTTCTGAGATCTGACAGTGTATAGCTACAGGCTAAGTCAGCTAGTTCTTTTATTTGTTTGTTTGTTTACGCATGCATGCAGTATTGGAGGTTTGAACTCAGGGCCTCACGCATGCTTGGCAAGTGCTCTACCCTTGAGCTGCACAGCCACAGACCCGTTTTTTTGCTTTCTTTTGAGACAGGGCTTCAATTAGTTGTGCAAGCTGCCTCTGGCCTTGAACTCGTGGTTCTCCTGCCTCAACCTCCCAAGTGCTGGGACTACAGAGGGAAACATAGGGAAACCAGCTCTGAGTCAGCTAATCCTTGCACAGTACTTGTACCGTGTGCATGGCAAGAACTCAATAAATGCAAAACTGATTTATGCTGTTAGAAGCCAGGTGAGAAGTTGCCTTGGGGAAGTGGGGCCCTCTGAAAGGGGGTGTGGGAGGAGTTTCTGGGGTGTTGGTGAAGTTTTCTGTTTGGTTTTTCTTCGCAGTACTGGAGAGTTAAACCCAGGGCCTCATACATGCTGGGCAAGTACTCTACCACTTAGCTATCACCCCAGCCCCATTTATTTATTTATTTATTTATTTATTTATTGGTACTGGGGGTTGGACCCAGGGCCTTGCAGTTGCAGGCTCTGCAAGTGCTGGATCACTGAGCTACGCCCCCAGCCCATTTTTTTGACTTTTTGAGACAGGGTCTCGCTAAATTACACAGACTGCCTCTGGTCTCGAACTTGCGATTCTCCCACCTCCGCCTCCCCAGCCACTGGGATTATAGGCGTGCGCCATCGCGCCTGGCACCCTTATTTTTATTTTGAGACAGGGTCTTCCTAAATTGCCTAGGCTGCCCTTGAACTTGCAATCCTCCTGCCTCAGCCTCCAAAATAGCTGGGACTATAAGTGTGTAATGGGCTGGGATTTAGCTCAGTGGGTAGAGCGCTGCGCTGCAGTCTCTGAAGTCCCAAGTTCGATTCCCAGCACTGCAAACATGGGAGAAGGGCCTGGCAATCCACTCCCAAGGCAATCCTGAAATAGTCAACCATTGAAAACCCTATGAGGGTCACTATGAGTCGGATACCAACTCGATGGCACCTAAGAACAACAACTGTGTGTAATACCATACTGGGCTGCAGTTCTATTTTCTGATGTGGGTGCTGATTTCCTGGGTACATTCGCTCGGTAAAAATGCATCACACTCATATAAGTTTTACATCGATAAAGATTTACCTTTTTTAATGGCTGGAAACGGTGGCTTTTAATTTGTCCATCTTCAAGCAAAGTATTTGCTTCCCTCCATTACACGTCAAACACAGCACTGAACATGGAGAGGGTACCCGGGGCTCCAGCGCAGCCCTCTGTCCTGCTGGGCTCAGACAAAATCTTCCACTTGGCCACTTGGCACGGGTATCCTCTCTGGCCCAAGTCCTTCTCTCATGGCGTGGGTGTCACGGTGATGATGACACAGGGGGAGTTTTCACCGAGACCTAGAGAAGAATGGCAGGGGCAGGCTCCTCAGCCAGAGGCACCCCCGTGCCCACCGGGCATGTCCAGCCATCCTGGCCAGCAGCTCCTTCCCCTCCTTTCTCTACACCCACCCCCACCCACTCAAACTTCCAGGACCTTTCTCTGCCAAGCCCAGCCCTCCTCCCAGGGCCCCAATGAGAGGGGTTAGAAACAGTATTCAACTTTTTAGATATTAACTCATTAGGCATCTCATTTAGCCAATTTTATAACGTAGGATTGGGAAAGGGACCTCGTAACCCATTCCCAAAACACAACCAGCCATTGAAAACCCTATGAACAGCAGAGAACCACTAACAGTATGTGGGGTCGCTATGAGTCGGACACCAACTGGATGGCACCAAAGAACAATAAAGCAGGAACAACTAGCAACCCATTTCACAGATGGAAAAACAGAGGCACCAAGGCTCAGTGTCTGCTAGCAAGTAGCAAAATCAGGGTGCCTAACTCAGTTGAGATCAGAGTCTATGCTCTCGGCTGCTACATTGTACATAATCCAATACAGTCTGTGGGTTCCGGGATCCCCTGTGGCTAGCAAACTTAGCAGGTGTTCAAGTCCCTTATGTAAAATGGAGTGCTGTTTGCGTGTAACTTGTGTACGTCCTCTCGTAGATTTTTCTCTTTAATTTTTTTCTAGTACTTGTGGGCTGAACCCAGGGCCTCACACATCCTTGGCACCTGCTCTACCACTAGGCTGCACCCCCAACCCCATTTTTATTTTTTATTTTGAGTCAGAGTCTCACAGGCTGCCTCTGGCCTCAAATTCACAATCTTCCTGCCTCATCTCCCGAGGTGCCAGGATTACAGCAGTGTGCGGTCGCAATCGGCTCTACCGCAATACCTTAAGTCATCTCTAGATAATTTATAGCCCTCCTTCAATGTCAATGCTATGTCAATTGTCAATAGTTGTGTGTGTGTATATATATATGTATATATATGTATATATATATACACACACAAATATATATATACAAATATATATTTTATTTTTATTTATTATATATATATAAATATATATAAATATATTTATATATATATAAATATATATATATAAATATATATTTATATATATAAATATATATTATATATATAAATATATATATATAAATATATATTTATATATATAAATATATATATAAATAAATAAATAAATAAAATATATATTTATATATATAAATATATTAATATATATATTAAATATATAAATATATATTAAATATATATAAATATAAATAAAATATATATAAAAATATATTTTATTTATTTATTTATTTATTTATTTATTTATTTATTTATTTTCAGTACTGGGGGTTGAGCCCAGGGTCTCACACCTGCATGCTCTGCAAGTGTTGGACCACTGACCTGCGCCCCCAGCCCTTTTTTTTTTTTTTTTTACTTTTTGAGACAGGGTCTAGCTAAGTTACGCAGACCGCCTCTGGGCTCAAATTTGCGATCCTCCGGCCTCTGCCTCCCGAGCCCCTGGGATTACAGGCCTGCACCACCACGCCTGGCTAGTTGTTATACTATATTCTTTAGGGAATGATGATAAGAAAAAAGTCTGCCTTGTCCGGCTCAGACACAACCATCGCAGTCCTAACTACCTGCGCAAGACTCGAGGTCCGCACAGCTCCCACGCTGCGTGCAGGAGGGAGAGGGGAGCCGGCAGGGGGCGGGAGGCTGCAGCAGCGCCTGCCAACACATCGCCACGTTTGCCTGCATTCAGCAAGGTGCTCGGCGCTACACAGGTCCAAGGGTTGCTCTCTGGGACTTCCTGGAAATTGTCTCTTTTATTTTCCATCAGTGTTTGGCTGAATTTGTGGGTGTGGCATGCGCGAACAGGAAGAGCCAACTCACCCTTTCCGTATACAAAAACACATCTTTTAAAAACGTAAATGGGGCTGTTAGGTGCGGTGGCACACGACTGTAATCCCAGCGGCTCGGGAGGCGGAGGCAGGAGGATTGCAAGTTCGAGACCAGAGGCAGCGTGCGTAATTTAGCGAGACCCTGTCTCAAAAAGTAAAAAATGGGCTGAGGGTGCAGCTCAGTGGTCCAGCACTTGCAGAGCATGCAGGCGCGAGGCCCTGGGTTCAACCCCCAGTACCTCAAAAAAAAAAAAAAAAACCGTAAATGGGACCAGGCGCATTGGTGCACACCTATAATCCCAGAGACTTGGGAAGCAGAGGCAGGAGGCCAAGAAGTTTGAGGCCAGAGGCAGCCTGTGTAACTTAGACCCTGTAACAAGATAAAAAGTTAAAAATAAAATAAAGGGCCAGTGGGGCAGCCCAGTAGTGGAACACTTTCAAAGTATGTGCAAGGTCCTGGGTTCAACCCCCAAGTACCACACACACACACACACACACACACACACACACACAAACACACACACGTAAATGGTATGTTATATGTATTTACCACAATTTTTTAAAAAGAGCCACACATTTACATGTTGTTGTTGTTAGGTGCTGTCGAGTTCTGTCCAACTCATAGCGACCCTCATAGGGTTTTCAGTGGCTGATTGTTTCAGGATTGCCTCGGGCGTGGGTTGCCACGTCCTTCTCCCGTTTTTGTGGTGCTGGGAATCGAGCTCAGGACCTCAGAGACTGCAGAGCAGCGCTCTACCAACTGAGCTAAATCCCAGCACCACCCATTTACATACAAAGCGATATTATGCATTTCGGGATATTCACCTAACACGCTGGAGGTCTGGGAGAATGGTGGAAGGTATCAAGTGGGATGTGAAAAATTCAGACAAATGATAGTGACCAACCATGGACCGAGCCAGGTGATAAACCCCATTCTGTGCACCTGAGAGCCGTACATTTCTCAACTTGAGAAATCTGAAGGGCTGGGGATGTAGCTCACACAGAGGAGGGCTACCGTATCCGCCCCCCAGCCCTGCAACAAAACTAAATAAAAGAAAGTTGCATATGATTTCAACACGGCTAGAGAAGTCTAACTAGCCCAACTGTAAGTTCATTTAAAAACAAAACAAAAACAAGAAAGAAACAAACTTTAAAGAGAGTCTCGCACACTGTCCGCTCCGAGGCTGACCTCGGCCTGGCCAGTGGCTTCATGCCTCGCCTCCGTGCCTCCCCTGGAGCCCAGCAGCTCAGTGGGTGTCCTAGCAGCCACCGGCAGTACCAGGACCAGGGCTGCTGGCACCGTGGGCCCGGCTGGCATGGCAGGCTGGCTGCCTTATCACACCGGACAGAACAAACAGTGTGAGTCCGGACACAGCCCCCCCGTGGCCACAGCAGGGCAGCCGGCTTTTTCTCTCTTTTTTTTTTTTTTTTTTTTCCTCCTGACCATCTTTGAGCTGAAGATCAGACACAGGGAAAGATTAAAACAAATATGAATTTAATCAAGGGATTCTGCTGTCCTGGGGTGGAAACAGGAGCCTGCTGACATAAAGAGAGGCTGGAGCACTGGGGAGCCAGAGCAAAATCAAAGCCGCTTGCTTACCACTAACCGCTCAGATGATCCATATCATAACAACAAAAAAGAAAAACAATTATTTATTCTTTTTGATGTTGCAGCTCAGCAGCAACTTGCTTTTTGAAGAGAGCAAGGTCAGAACCAAGTTATTGTCTTTGCCTGAAACTTTGACAGGACTGTGAGTTCTTCCGTGTGACCTACTTAGATGAGAGAAGGGGAAGCCGGAGCCGTCCGTGTCTTCTGGGCCGCAGCGTGAGGCTTCCTTTCTCCCGCCTCCCTCCTTCTCTCCTCCTGGCCGGTTCTCTCTCCCTTCTCTTCCCACTGAGGAGCTGGAGGAGACGTCAGGAGCCCCCTCTTCCCTCTGAGGACCTGGCGATGCCAGGAACCCAAAGGCTGC
>VMDO01036132.1:0-15426 GCA_007922755.1 Pedetes capensis
ATGAGTAATATAGCCCATTTGCATTATTGCAATCCTTTGGTATTATTGGTATTATTATAATTATTTCCCAAACTATTAAAATAGGGCTGTTTACTTTGAGGTCAATCTCTCTCTCATTCTTCACTCCTCCTTGGCCCTCCTCCCCCTCCTGTCTTCTTGAATCATGGCTTCCTTTTGCTAGATCCCTCCCTCCTTTTTGCTCCTGAAATTGTCCCTTCTCTGCTAAGTTTACATGGGTTTTTATTATGTTCCAATTTATGTATAATATTTTTCCTTCTTTTAAGTTTGATTCAGCTCCCACATATGAGTAAGAACATGTGGTATTTCTCTTTTTGGGCTTGTGTTTTTTCATTTGAGATAATTTTTTTCCAATTTCATCCATTTTGTTGCAAATGACATTATTTCAGTTTTTTGATTGCTGAGTAGTATTCCATTGCATATATGTACCAAAATTTTTTTATCCATTCTTCTGTTAATGGGTACTTTGGTTGATTCCATATCCTTTCTATTATGAAAAATGCTGTACTGAACATGGAGATGTAGGTATCTGTGTGGTATGATGCCTCATCTGCCTTTGGGTATATTCCCAATAGTAGTATAGCAAGGTTATATGGTAGATCTATTAAAAACTCTATGAATATCAGAGGAACACTGTCAAATATAGGGCAAAATATGATCTCCCCAGGCTGGAAGGCATTCAAGAAATACTGGAGAAGAGTTGCCTCCTCAAAGTAGATTTGACCTTAATGACAGGAATGGAATAAAGCCCCTGGGACCTCCTTTTCCTGATGTGGCACAATTCAAAAGAGAGGAAACATAGTGACTGCAACAATAGGCTTGAACATCAAAAGATGTTGTGCACAGCACAGTGTTGGGTAGTGTTTTGTTCTGTTGAACATAGAGTCTCTAGGAGTTGGATCCGACTCAATGGTACCTAATAACAACAACTTGATTCAGGCCAACTTAGATATTTCTCCTTCAGAAATTTCATTGTACTTTCTATATATTTAGGCATATTGCTAATTGTATGAGATGTGATAAAATGACACAGTAAACATTTAAATTTAAAAATGTATTATAGTAAAAGACACATTGCCATTAATTCCCCTCAAACTATGCCCCTGGCTTCAATCACACTTATCCCATTGTTCTTGCCACTTTCTGAAACAGTTCTTGGGATTCTCTTTCAAGAGTTTTGTTAGTTGCACTGTTATGACTCCATGTCCTGAATCAATTCAAAACTTTTACCTTTCATGATCGTTTTGACTTTTGAGAAAAGCTAGAAGTTGCATGGCGTTAGATCTGGTGAATAAAGTGGATGAGGACACACTGCAATGTTTTCATTTGACAGAAATTATTGAATCAGAAGTAAGGTGTGACAAGGCATGTTATGATGGTGTATGAAACTAAAGGCTCTCACAAAAGAAGACTTCTAGAACTGCTTCATGCCTGCAGCGGTAGCCCTGTAGCATCCTGATCCCATCAGATCTCAGAAGCTAAGCAGGGTCAGGCCTGGTTAGTACCTGGATGGGAGACCTCCTGGGAACACCAGAAGCTGTAGGCTTGGGAGAAGGACCTGGCAACCCCCTCCCAAAAATCAATCTGCCATTGAAAACCCTATGCACAGCAGAGAAGCACTGACAATAGTGTTTCCCCTGTTGTACAGAGGGTCGCCATGAGTCGGATACTGACTTGATGGCACACAACAACAACAACAACAACAAGAACTGCTTCAGAATGTGGCAAACACAATAAGATAAGTGTGCTTAAAGGTAGGGGAGTATTTTAAAGGAATTAATGTCAATGAGTCTTTTACCATAATAATTTTTAAATTTAAGTATTCAATGTAGTTTTTGATCACCACACATATTTAGACTAACTAGTAAAATGTCTGTATCCTTCTTAAGAAGTGATCTCTTGGGGCATCAGATTGTCTTTGGACCTGAACACTCAGTACGATGCATGACAGCTATTAAATGTTTAATATGAGTTGGATGAGTACATGAATGAATGGCTCAATCAATAACATCAAAGCCACATTCCATTTCAGTGGTCATCATTCTGTTCTCTGTCATTTTGCCCTCACTTCTGATTCTGTGTTTGAACAAATTGAGTAAATTAAAGAATGATGCTGCAGGCAGAACAGGTGAATGGCTCAAATAAAAATCATAACTACAAATGAAGATAGAATGCAAACTGCACACCCTGCTGTCACTAAGTGAGAGCATCTCCATTTTCACACCTCATAGCAAAGTGGGGTGAAGAAACCTTCAGGCTCTTTCTGTAGCGGCTTTCCTTAGCAATAGCCCTGCATGTCACTGACATGAGAATCATTCATATTTGAATACCTTGTCAGAATAGGAATGACATATTCACTGTGTCCTTGCTCTAGCCCTGTCACAATATGCAGGAGAAACAGAGCATAAAGATAAAGGAATAGTTGCTGGTTTCTTCTTGGTTAAATATATTTTCATTGTTATTTTATCTTATCCAGAATCAGAATTTTCTGTGTCACTGGGAACATGCTATTAAATTCCTGCAAAGCTGAGGAAGGGTTTCTTACTGCAATGACTGCTTCAATAATCACTAGCTGCTGACAGTGAATGCTGCCAGAATAAGCAATAAAGCAGCACAATGCAAGGGACATTGATGTGGCAAGCTAGAAAGATAACTTTAATTGCTGTGAGAGTTCATACTCATTGTCAAAAAGTAGTTTCCCAGCTAATCCAAGAGCAGATTCTTCCATTTAAATAATAATCTCCACTACCACTGGAAGCTATTCAAATCTTCACTTTTATTAACCTTTTTTCTTTTTTCTATTATTTATTTTTTAAATTAATTCCTGCAGCTGTCTTGTAAAGTGAAAAGGATGGGCAGCACTGGGTGAACATGTTCCTCTTCCTCAGGGGGCTGATATTAAACCTTTGCAGAGGGGTTTTGAAATGTTTCTTTTGTTTCAGGTTTTTAAATGTACCCAAGGATTTTAAAAGGCAAATAAAAATTTCCCAAGATTGCTTTTGAGACAGCCATTGTGTAGGGATATGGACATAGCTCAGTGGAAGAACACTTGGCTTGCATGTGTAAGATGCTGGGTTCAATCTCCAGCACATTGTGTATTAAAGTGCTAGATGGTCCAAGTAAAAGTGGAAGTGGCCCAAGGAAGGCAGGGTACTGACAGGAATGTATTTTAGGAGGAGATAGAGAGGGCAGACAAGGCACTGGAGGAGTCAGAGTCAGTAGAAATAGTCTCAAATAGAGAATCAAAGTAACACATGCAAAAATCAAAGTGATGAAATACTATTATTTATCTTTATAGTATTTCATTTAGTGTATGGCTCAAAATTGGATGCAGCACTTCTGCAGAAATAGAAGTAGCTTATGAGGAAGGCCTATGGAGTGTGAAGGCTATGCTAAATGCTTTTCATACCTGTCAAAATCTCCATATCCTTTTACTAGATAACTAAGGAAACAGCACTAGAGAGGTTAAGGAGCTTGCCCAGCTAATACGTGATTGATCCAGGATTCAAGGTCTGTATGAAATTAAGAGGGCTTGTGATGGGCCAAGAGCAATTCCTGGGACTTCAGCAAAATGGACAAACATGTTAAATAATGATTATTCTTTATGCTGAATATAGCATCATATTGACAAATATAAGATTGCTGAACAGAACACATTTAGAGTAAGCTTTTAGAACTCCATGATGTACAATTTGGTTGTTGGTGCTCCTTTAACTTTTAATTGAGCCTAAGTATTTGCCCAGTCTGTACATAGTATAGCATAATATGCTACAGCATGGTGCCATTAGTAGTAGATAAGAAAGTAGAATACTGCCAATGGAATCAAAATAGTGGTTGGATGCCTATAAGAAGAACCAAGGTTTCTCTTCTTTTTTTAAAGTTATAATGTCAAGACACTGAGGAATCTACCACAGCATGAGATCAGGTATTAGAGGGCCATTAGGTGATGTATAAAGAAACTGGTGTTCACAGAAATTATTTACCTAAGATTGTGCCTTTAGTTTAGAGCCTCTTGATTCCTAGTCCTATACTTATTCCAGCCCTTGATTTCCTGGCACCCCCATCACTTTCTTTAAAGGTATTAAAACAAAATATATCATTCACTATCTGGGAATCTGAGCCTGTATCCCATACATTTTATCAGCATATTACTCCCATTCAAATTTTTGAAAAGGGTAGTTCCTGATCTCCAGATTCTGCAAGCAGAGTATCTGATGATATATAATGAGAAGAACATTCTGTTTATTGGGCATCAGACTCTCATTAAACCTCTTTGGAGAAGAAGCCAGAATGGTAAGAAGCCCTCAAAGAAAGTTGTTAGGTGCTGTCGAGTCGTGTCCGACTCATAGCGACCCTCATAGGGGTTTCAATGGCAGATTGTTTCGGGATTGCCTTGAGAGTGGGTTGCCACATCCTTCTCCCATTTTTGTGGTGCTAGGAATCGAACTTGGGACCTCTGAGACTGCAGAGCAGCGCTCTACCAACTGAGCTAAATCCCAGTCCGCTCAAAGAAAGTAGGACAGGAATAATCCATTATTTCTAGAGAAGAGCTAACAGTATTTGCTTTTCACTGGAATTTTGTAAGTTTATTTTGTTGGCAACAGAAAGAAAAAGGAGAGAAGGACATACATATTAAAGGTCATTTAAAAATATTTAATGACTATTTTTACCAAGATTACATTCAGAATATGGATACATTTTAAAACACAGTGAAAATCAAGTTACTTTCCTCAAGGAGCTCAGCATCTAAGAAGAGAGAAAATTAGTTCCAAAAGTAATAAACTTACACCACAATTTCAATACTAGATGGGAATTCCTATCACAAATACCCTGGACTGATTCTTATCCAATACTGGGTAGGATTTGTGGTTTTGGGTTATTATTACATCCAAGCTTTTTCAGTTCTGGATTTGAGCAGTTCTAATTATTAATCATTTTACCAATCTGAAATTTATACATAATTTTGATCTATCCCTGACCTCTTTCCTTGAATATATGCAAAATACATCTTATCTTCCATTTATACTTCTCACATATATGAAGACAACAGTCACAGACTATCCTAAACATCATTTTCTCAAGTTAATCTCCCTTAGTTCTTCAGGTCTTTCTCAGGTGACATGGTTTCTTTATCATTCCCCACCTTGTTCTTCTTTCTATGAATATAAACCTATTAAGTCAAGCATTTTCCTAAAATATATAACTCACAATTTAGAACAGTGCTCTGCCTCATCCTGAGTAGTTAAAGATAAGCTCCTTGGTTCTGAACACTACCATTCTACTGATGTAGCCCTTTAAAATATATATGTGCCAGTATGGAACATGAGAGAAGGTCCCAGAAACTAACTCCCAAAAATCAATCTGCCATTGAAAACCCTATGAATAGCAGAGAAGCACTGACAATAGTGTTTCCCTTGTTGTTCAGAGGGTCGCTACGAGTCGGACACCAACTCGACAGCACCTAACAACAGCAACAAAAGTGCTGCATGGGTGTCTGCAGCCATAGCAGCTTGGCATCTGATCCCATATGATCTTGGAAGCTAAGTAGGGTTTCCTTGGTTAGTCCTTGGATAGGAGACTGCCTGGGAATACCTGGTGCTTCAGGCTAGGCATAAAAACCTTGCAATCCACCCCCAGAACAATCTGCTATTCAAAACCCTGTGAATAACAGAAGCACTGACAATAATGCTGGGGTATGGCTCAATGTTAGTGAGTGTTTTATTCTCTTCTACTTAAGGTGTTTATGAGTTGGACCTGACTTGATGGCACATAACAACAACCAACAAGTGGGTTACAGAGTAAAAAGTCATTTGATATATCCATTATGCAACTATTAAATCAATTTTACTTACACATCCATCATCTTACATATTTTACAAAACAGGATGAATGAAAGAAGAAAAAAAGTAGAAATTTAAATTAATATGTAATGGTAGTCATATGCAAGCATGTGCTATATTCTCATTGATTTTTTTCTTTTTCATGTATTCATATAGTTATATGATGTATTTTGAGATTTTCCTCTCCCTTTTTACTCCTCCATATTGTTCTCCCTCCCCTTCTTTCCTCCAACCTTTACTCTGACCCACTGATCCTCTCTCCCCTCCATTTGGGTCCACTTGTATTTCCCATTCTTAGATAAGTATGATTGTTTATTTTTGTACATCTACATAGGTATTTTTTTTTCCTTTAAGTTCGTTTCAGCTCCCACACATGAGTGAGGACATATGGTATTTCTCTTTTTGAGGCCGGGTTATTCCACTTGAAATGGTGTTCTCCACTTCCATCCATTTTGTGGAAAATGACATAAATGCATTCTTCTTTACTGCTGAGTAATATTCCATTGTGTATATATTCCACAACTTTTCAACCCAGTCAACTGTTGATGGACTTCATGGTTGATTCCATGCCCTTGCAATTGTGAAGAGTGCTGCATTAAATATAGAAGTGTAGTTGTCCCTAGGGTATGATGAATTATCTTCCTTTCGGTGTATTCCCAAGAATGGAATAGCTGGGTCATACGACATTTCTATTCTTGGTTTTCTAAGGTACCTCCATATTGATTTCCAAAGTGGCTGAACAAATTTACAGCCTCAATAGCAGTTTAAAAAGGTTGCTTTTTCTCCATATCCTTGCCAGCATTTCTTGTCTTTTAAACTTTGGCCATTCTCACTGGAATGAGATGGAATCTCAGTGTTGTTCTGATTTGCATTTCCTTAATGGAGGGGGATATTCAGCATTTTTTCATGCGTTTATTGGCCATTGTTATTTCGTCTTTTGAGAACTGTCTGTTCAGATCCATTGCCCACATATTTATTGGATTATTTGTTATTTAGATGTTTGATTTCTTTAAATTCTTTGCATATTCTAGAAATTAGTCACCTTTAAGATGTGTAGGAAGCAAAGATTTTTTCCATTATGTGGACTCTCCCTTTACTCTACTATTTCCTTTGATGTATAGAAGCTTTTTAGTTTTATGGAATCCCATTTATAGATTCTTGGTGCAGTTTTCTGGGCAATTGGAGTCTTGTTAAGGAAATACTTGCTTATGCCTATGTACTGGAGTGTGTTCCTTACCTTTTCTTCAAGTAGTTTTAAGGTTTCTAGTTTTATGTTGAGATCTCTGATTCATTTTGAGTTTACTCTCATTAGGATTGAGAGATATGGGTCTATTTTCATTCCTTTTCATGTGGATATTCATTTTTTCTGGCACCATGTGTTGAAGAGGCTATCTTTTCTCCAATGTATGTCTTTAGCCCCTTTGTCAAAGATAAGATGGCTTTACTTGTATGAGTCTATCTCTGGGTTTTGTACTCTGTTTCATTGATCATCTTGATGCAGTCTTACAGAGTAATAGCTTTTTCTTCTTTTGTATGCCACATCACAGTGCTATTTTACATAACTTAGAGTCACCTCAATATTCAATCTTTCTTCCCATGTAGACTGTTAAAAATTTGCCTTTTACATTTTGTTATTTAAACTGAAGTACAGAATTTTACATTTATCCCCATAGCATTTTGTGTTCTTGATTTCACTAATATTTCTTGAGGTATTTATGGATGCAAGGAAATAATCAACTGAAATAATAGAGACATGTCTAGATTACTTTTATTATTTATGGATTTCATAAGGGTTCCACGAGTAAGTAAATGAGAAAAGAAACTCTCTAGGTACTACAGTAGTATTGTAACAAAGTCTAGTGAACACCTCCTCAGAGGTCTAGTGAACACCTCCTCAGAATGAAAGTCTCTGCTCTCTGTATCAGTGCTACTATATACTTGTGACTCAGTTCTTCCTTGTCTCTGATCCTGAAGATTGCAGCTATCTTCCCATGTACTCTAATATTTAGATTCAGTTAAACAGGATTTTGTTGGATTAGCCAATGATCAGTCATTATGGAGAATATATATTGGTTCAAATTAGGATCCAGACTATCCCATTGATGGTTGTCCAGTTTTAAAATTGTTGCCTTTGTTTCAGAAGTCAGGATCAGGTCAAATCAGATGTGGCCAAGTGTTACAAGTCCATAGGGAATGAAATATGGCAACATGTTGTACAGGGAAAGGCTAATAAAGGAGCTGTGGCCCTGGAAGCCTTCAATACTTTAATTCATTTTTGTCTAATTAAACAGCCCGTCACATATAAAATTTATAATCCTTTTGAATTTTAATTGCTCTCCGTTTTGCTTGAAAGTCATTCAGAACCACAATTTTTTTCTGTTATTTCAATCAGGGATCATTGGTTTGCAAGGAACAGAAACAGAAATCAAATTAGTTTAAGGTACTTTAATCACAAGCAGAAATATATGGGAAATATATAGGATTATCTCACAGAGAATCAAGATAGGAAGTGAATGCAGACCTCAGGAGAGACTTTCCCAGCCTGAAAAGCTACCAGAAAAATTCTTTTTCTCTAGGAACACATAATCGCAACATGATTCTCTTTGTGCAGCTGTTTTTATTTTTCTCTTTCATTCTTCATGCTGGCTTCATTTATATAAGAACTCAAATAACAAACCCAAGATAATGTATTTTGCCCATTTCAAATTTAGCATGTATAGTTAAGAGATCCAACTGCTTCCAGTTTCTCTGATTTATCCAGCCCAGTCACTGAATTTGTGTCCTATGAGTCAAGGACAATCTGTAGTAAGAGAATGGTGAGATCTTATAACACCACTATGGCTGCTAAGATCCATTCCTGGGCAGAAAGTGTTTCTCAGAGCAGAGGAGATTCCCAAGATGTACCCGGTACATCTTGTCTTTTTTGGTTTAAAGAATGTTTTCCTTGACAAGTCATTTTGCCATAGCAGATTTACAGATGGTATATGAGAACATTAAAAGATGATGATCATCATTAGTAATTAGGGAAATGCTTGTGAACACCACAAACTCACACCTATTAGAATGGTGGGAAAAAATGTGCCAAAGATGTAGAGGAAAGTGATATTAGCTGCTTTGGAAAGTAGTTTTGCAGTTTCTGATGAAGTTAAACATACAACTTCATCAACAGAAATAAAGACATATATCCTCACAAATATCTATACAGGGATGCATATAGCAACTTAATTCATAACCAGAAATAAAATCAAAAAGGAGAGAAGGACATACATATTAAAGGTCATTTAAAAATAGTCCAAGTATGGACTAATTCGTGACTGGTTGAAGAATTTTGGTACACCTTCAAAATGGAATGCTATTCAATAATGAAATAAACAACACTGTGGAGCGAACTCAAAAGCATTATATAAAGTGAAAGAAGGCAGACCAAAAAGGCTACATATTGTAGTTCATTGTTATGATGTTTCTAAAACAACAAAACAAGAGGAACAGATCAGTGGTTGGTAAGAGCTTGATGGAGGAAGTGACTACAAACTTGCACAAGGAAATCTTTTGAAGTGATGGAAATATCCTAAGTGTTGTTGTAGTAGCGATTGAACTTTGTTTTTCACAATTTATAGAAATTTACACCTAAAAAGGTGAATTTTACTCGATGTAAATGTTATCTCAATAAACCTGATTAAAAATGTTATTTTCCTTGACAAAGAAGCCAGAAAAATGCAAAAATACAATGATTATTTTTGCAGCTTAATAGAACTGTCAGTTCATTTAATACCATTTTCAGAGGGTATTGTAATCAGCGTTCAAAGTTATAAGTTTCATCTCTCTGCTGGCCTCAAAAATGCAGACAATTCAACTGTAGGATTGCTACAATAAATTATTTCTTTTTTCATTCAACTAGCATCTACTAAATATATACTAGAAATATCATGAGTAGTAGATTTTTCACTAAATTGAACATGGACAAGGTCTGTACCTGCCTCTTCTATCTCTTTTCATGCTCGGCTTATGCTTGTTTACCCTTCTATTCACTCTCAGTCACCAAATCTTCATCACATACCTTTTCCTTCATGAAGCAGATGGAGAAAGAATCTTATTGCAAAGTTATACGAAAGGGGCAGAGTAAAGATAAGAGCTACAGGGATAATAGTAATTGAAGGTTTTGTGTAGACCTCATTTAGTAGTCTCCCACATGGCTGTTAGCTTGTCATGCTGTAGGGGTTTGCTTGTTTCTGTGATGCTGAAAGCTAGGCCACCAGTATTTCAGATACCAGCAGGGTAACCCATGGGGTATAGATTTCAGCTGAGCTTCCAGACTAAGGCAAACTGGGGAGAAAGACCTGGCAGCCTACCCCCTAAAAAATTAGCCAGTGAAAACCCTATGAATAGTAGAGAAGTACTGTCAGATATAGTATGGGAAAATGAGTCCCTCAGGCTGGAAGGCATTCAACAAACAACTGGGGAAGAGTTGCCCCTCAAAGAAGAGTCAACGTTTAGGATAGGAATAGAGAAAATCCCCTGGGACCTCCTTTGCTGATGTGGCATGACTCAAAATGGGAAGAAATATAGTGTCTACAATAGGCTGAAACAGAAGAAGATTGTGTGCATGACACAGAGTAGGGTAATGTTTCATTTTGCCCTCTTTAGGGTCACTATGAGTCTGACTCCATGACACCTAACAACAATAACAACTTTTACTAGCAAGTTAAAAGTAATTGAACAGATTTCTTTTGCAAAATATATTCTCACATCTAATTCTATCATCTTAACATTTACTGAAAAGGAATTAGATTTTTCTTTTCATTGTCTTTGAAATCTTGTACAAACAACATTGTTCTGAGTTCTTTTATTTTAACTTTTTGCTGTACTAGGGGGCTGATCTCTAGTCCTTGCACATATGTTACAAGTGCTCTACCACTGAGCTAGACTCCCAGCCCCACTTTTTTAATTTTTAATTTTGAGAAAGAGTCTTGCTAAATTATGCAGGCAGCCTCTGGCCTCAAACTTGCCATTCTCCTGACTCCAACTCCCGAATCCCTGGGATTATAGGCATGCACCACTATTGACACTGCTCATTCATTTCTCTCAGTTCTAAAGCACTACTAATGGATTTGCTGTTTGTGATGTTTGCTTATTAGTCCCTGTTTTTGTGGGAGGTGTTATGCACTCAAAGATATTTACCTTTTTTGAACAGTTGCTTTTTCTCTGTCTGATTTTAAATTTCACAATTTACAATAAATGTAAACAGCTTTTCGTAGCTTATGCCCTCCTTTAGAAAACAAACCCATACATGCAAAAGTTATTTTAAAAATACATTAACATGTTAATAGGTGAACATTTTATGTTTACTAACTAAAATGTATTTATCAATTCTTTATCTCCTACATTGACATTTAGTGTTGCTGAAACTGATGGTATTGAATGTATTTACTTTCAGAATATTATCATAGAGCTTTACCAACATTTTAAGGAAGAAGAAAATGGCATAGCAAATCTGATATAATTCATAGATCCTAGTCTGTTGGTGATGACCTCTTTATTTGCTTTTTAATATAATTTCTTGTAGGAAAGCAAACCTCTGGATATTTGGAAACAAGCAGATGACTGTGTTTTGGTTAAGAAGATGACTATTTGGCACCATAATACATGAATGTAATCCCAGCTACTCAGATGCAAAGACAGGAGGATGATGAGATTAAAATCAGAGGCAACCTGTGGTAGAGCAGTTGTCTAGCATGGGTGAGGCCCTGGGTTCAACACTTAGTATTAAAAAATAGGGCAACTTTTAATATTTTTCCTGTAGAATTTTTCACTCTTGCCACTCAAGGCTTGAATTTTTTCTTCACTTCCTTAAGCTTGAGAAACACGGAGCATGTTCTTCCCTTTTGGTTTTCTGCCTGCAGCTCTTTGCACATGTCATTATAATATTTGCTTTTGTCTTCTCCAGGTGTCTTTTGAAATCTTCTGTTTAGATCCCTAACTTAATCATGTCTTTCTGTTACTTTAGCTGCTCAACATTCAAGGGCAAGTTCCAGCATCTCTTTTGATATGTAATTTGTGTTTTACTTTTTTTCTTGTCTTTTTAATACCCTTTCCATTCTTCTTAAATGTTATCTTTTATACCATGCCACAACTCGTCTGGTCTATCAGTTTTGCCTAATGCATTAAACCTATTCTTTAGGTGGTCTCTGAGCTCAGGGGAGATATAGTCAAGGTCATACCTTGGCTATCATACACTTGTTACTGCCTAGAGAATAGAAATTTTTTAAATACAATTTTATGATGGAGATTAATAAAGTATAAAAAAGATTATGATTAAGGAAAATTAATCATATGTTAGTATGGGAATTACTAGTTTTTCTCTTCATGTTGCAGGTATTCCTAATACTCTCCAGTAAGATTCTTAGTACCTACAGTGTACTCCATAGCAACAGCTACTAAATGAATGTTGAACACAGAACTGATGCTTAGTGCATTCATCCATTAATTTTTTTTCAAAATACTCATTCAGTACTCTTTGTAATAAATGTTAGTGATAAAGCAGAGAAGAGAACCAGGGAAAAGAAGAAGAGAAACAGTCCATGTTTTATGGAATTTACATTTAGAAAATATTTGCTTATAGATAGAATCAGTGTTATCACTTTAATTATTATAAAGTGAACATCTGGGTAACCACTACCCAAATAAAAAATAAATTATTGTCAGAACACTCTACCTCTTCTTATCTTCACTCCTAAAGATGGCCACAAAGTTGCCTTTTACAAAAATCATGATCTTGCCTTTCTTTTTTTCTTTGATTACCAAGTTATGTATTGCTGAACATTAGTAGGTTTTCCTCCTTTTGAAATTTATATACAAGCAACCATTGAGTGTTTATGAATTTGTGCCTGTTCTCTATCACATCCTAATATGTTTGTTATTTGTGTAGTTGTAGATACTTTTTGTTGCTGTAGTATGATTCAATATTTCTTTCTTTTATATTTTTTGCAGTATTTGGGGCTTGAACCCATGACCTTGAAAATACTTTGCAAGGCCTCTACCACTGAGCTACACCTCCAGCCCATTTTAAATCTGTCTTGAGACAGAGTTTTGCTAAGTTATACAGGCTGACTCCAGCCTCAAAACTGCAATCTTCCTGTTTCCACCTCCCAAGTTGCTATGATTACACTCATGAGCCACCCCACCCGGACAGTTTTTTAAAGTATTTATACATTTCTTGGCTTAACTTTTTGGAATAAAAATTAATTCATGCATGCATATTTCTTATTTTTTTTCCACAACAAGCTCGTTTTACCTATGCAGGAACTTCAGAGAAATGGAATCATACAGCGTCCACTTTTTTGTGCCTTGACTTTTTTCTCTCAAACTAGTGCTTTAGAAATTTACCCACAATGTTGTATGTATTAGTAGTTCACATTTGTAAAACTTTTTTAAATAGCTAATGTTATCTTGGGCTGGGATTTAGCTCAATTGGTAGAGCGCTGTGCTGCAGTCTCTGAGGCCCCGAGTTTAATTTCCAGCACTGCAAAAATGGGAGAAGGACCTGTGAATCCACTTCCAAGGCAATCCCGAAACAGTCAGCCATTGAAAACCCTATGAGGGTTGCTATGAGTCGGATACCGACTCGAGGGCACCTAACAACAACAACAATATTATCTTAAAGGCCACTGAGGCTCTGTTCATATTTTTCAATATTTCCTCTATGTTCTTCAGATTGGACAATTTTAGCAACATGCCTATCAGTTTTTATAACTAATTCAATATTTCAAAAAACTGTGGATGTTAACTTATGCATATTCATTTATTATCATGACAAGTGTTTCCATGTTATGGAAGGTAGTTGTTTTAATATCCAGACTAACATTTACTTAAAGTAGAAACTATGCAATTGAAGAACAAAGGGAAAGAGTTTTTCAGGTTGCCATAGCAATATATACAAAAGTCCAAACTATAGGAAAGTGAAGAAGTTTGGAAAATGCCACCCTCAAATACCTCACTTTGGTATGCTGATGACTTCAATCTGAAGGCACTGAGGAAGAGCACATGCAGGGAGAGCCTTCTCTGACCTTCCCTAATCTGTCTAAAGACGGATCCTCCAAAGGAATGAAATTGTCAGGAATCTGCGCCCTAGGAATATCATCAATCAGGGAAGAGTAACATGACAGAATACTAGAGGTGGGCACCACACCTAGACAGACTTTGTCCCAGGCTATCATTAATTTTGCGGGGGGACTTATTCAGAATATATAAAGAACTCTACAAATCAAAAGCAAAAAAGACAAATAACCAAACGAAAATGGACAAATTATATGAATAGACGCTTCAAAAAAGAAGATATATAAATGTTTAGGTATATTAAAAGTGTTCAACATCATTAATTATCAGAGAAATTCAAGTTAAAACCATAATATGACACCAAAACCATCAGAAACACCAGAAAACACCAAACAACAAAACTAAAACCAAAACAGAGCAGGAAAAAAAAAAACATTGAAGTGGCTAAATTAAAAATTAAGACCACACCAAACAATTGGTAAGGATGAGAAGGAATTGAATTTCGTTTTGTTTTGCTTTGCTTCTTGAGTCTCACTCAATCGCTGAGATGAGTCTGGAATCTTTTCAGTGGCTCAGACGGGCCTCAAACTCACAGAAATCCTCTTGCCTCAGCCTTCTGAGTGCTGGGACCACAGGAGTACATGTTATGTTGTTGTTGTTAGGTGCCATCGAGTCGGTATCCAACTCATAGCGACCCTCATAGGGTTCTCAATGGCTGACTGTTTCGGGATTGTCTTGGGAGTGGATCGCCAGGTCCTTCTCCCATTTTTGTGGTGCTGGGAATTGAACTCGGGACCTCAGAGACTGCAGCGCAGCGCTCTACCAACCGAGCTAAATCCCAGCCCGCAGGAGTACATAACCACACTCAAATATTTCTTATACTCTTGGTGGGAATATAAAACAATGCAACCATCATTTGTGTGTTAGTGTAGGACTGAACTGAGGGTCTTCTGCATACTTCGCAAGTCTTTACCACTGCATTGCACACCTCGCCCATTTTTTAAATTTTTATATTGAAATAGTATCTCAATATGTTACACAGGCCACCTCTTGCCTCAAATTTGGGATCCTCCTGGATCCATCTTCCAAGTTGCTGGGATTACAGACATTTTAAAAGTGGTTTTGCAGCTTCTTAATTAGTTAATTATATATCAACCACTCCTTTCCAATATATTTATCCAAGATTTCCACATAAAGATTTGTATGGAAATATCAATGTTTTTTATTTGAAATATCCCCAAACTAGAAATAATACAGAAGTTCATCAACAGATAAATGGTTGCACATCCATATGCTAGAATATGCTAGAATCCATATGCTTGGCAATAAAATAGAATGAACTGCTGATATAGTCAACAATGAGGTTAAATTTCAAAATCCTTATGATTATTAAAGAAGTCAGATATCCCTTAAAACATATAATTATGATACAATTTATATAAATTTCTAGGTAAATCTAATCTGCAATGAAAGAAGATCACTGCTTGCCTGGAGAGTGGGGTAGAAGAAAGAAATA
>VMDO01036133.1:0-15430 GCA_007922755.1 Pedetes capensis
TGATCATTTTCAATGACTTTTCGGACTGACATTTTGTCCTGTAGAGATTAGCAATTTACATTAACAGATTAACAGATTTTTCTTCCATTACCATTAATGAGTTTGTCAGGAAATCTAAATTTAAGGGTGAGAGAATGAATTCTTTACTATGATATTTATCTCCCATGCAATTTATGGATTTTTTAAAAAAGAACATGCTAATTTTTAAAAAAATTGAGTAAAAACTAATGAGGGAGAATAATAAAAAGCAGCCTATAGTACTCAATTACATAATGCTACTGGATAAAATAAATGGAGGAATGATTTCTTTTATTCATTACAATGAGTACCAATATGTCACTGGTCTTCAATTTCCTGAAACAAAACTATCTTTATAATAAGCCTCTTTTCTGTAAGTTACTTTGAGATGAGTTTCCAGGATGTTGAGTCTAGAATATCTATATAAATAGGTTAAGACAAGACTGAGAGATGGTATGTTGATTCCCTATTGTTGTTGTTAGGTGCTTTCCAGTTAGCTCTGAATCATGGTAACCCTATGTACATCAGAATGAAATACTCCCTGTTTTTGTGCCAGGCACAGGATCTTATTTAAATTTAAGCCCATTATTGCAGACACTGTGTCAATACATCTAGTTGACGATTTTCTTTTTTTTTTTTTACTGACCTGCCAATCTCCCAGATATGATGTCCTTCTCTAGGAATTGGTTGCTCCTCACTGTATATCAAAAATACATACATAGGAACCAGTTTGGTAATCCTTGCTTCCAAGGAGCACTGTGCATGTATTCCTTTTAAGACATATCTGCTGGTCCTTTTGGCAGTACAGGACATATTCAATATTCGTGTCCAGTACTAAAATTCAAAAATAATTAATTCTTCTCCTGTCTCCCTTATTCAACACCCAGCTTTCACAACCATATGATGCAACTGAAAGTACCATGGCATGAGTCAGACAAACTTTCATCTTCAATGTGACATTTTTACTTTTCAATACTTTAAAGAGGTCTTGTGTATCAGTGCTTCCCAAAGCAATGCATCTTTTGATTTCTTGAATTCGATTCCTGGGGGTGTTGATTGTAGAATCAAGTAAAGCAAAATCTTAGGGCACCTCAATCTTTTCTCTATTTATTGTGAGGTTACTTACTGATCCAGTTGTAAGGATTTTCATTTTGTTGATGTTGAGGCACAATCCATACTGAAGGCTGAGTTCTCTAATCTTCAACAGTAAATGTTTAAAATTCTCTTCACTTTCAGCAAGCAGAGTTGTGTCATCTACATAATATAGGTGGTTAATGAGCCTTCCTCTAAACATGATGTAATGTTCTTCATAAAGTCTGGCTGCTACGATTATTAGCTCAGCATAGAGATTGAAGAGGTATGGTGAGAGGATGCTTCCCTGACACACACCTTTCTCCACTTTAAACTAGGCAGTGTTTCCTTTGCTCTGTTTGAATGACTGCCTCCTGGTCCATGTACAGATTCCTCATGAGTACAATTAAGTGCTCTGGTATTCCCATTCATCTCAACGTTATCCATAATTTGTTATGATCCACACATTCAAATGCCTTTATGTAGTCAATAAAACATAGATATAAGTCTTTCTGGTATTCTCTCTTTTGGCTATTACCCATCTGATATCAACAATGATGTCCCTGATTCCATGCCCTCTTCTGAACCCTGCTTGATTTTCTGGCAGTTCCCTATCTATATACTGCTGTAGTCACTTTTGAATCATCTTTAACAACATTTTGGTTGTGTGTGATATTAATGATATCATTCAATAGTTTCCACATTTGATTGGCTCCCCTTTCTTGGGAATAGACACAAATATGGATCTCTTCTAGTCAGTTGACCAGGTAGCTGTTTTCCAAATCTCTTGGCATAAGCAAGTGAATACCTACAGTGCTGCATTTGTTTGTTGAAACATCTCTATTGTTATTGTATTAATTCCTGGAGTCTTGTGTTTTGCAAATGCCTCCAAGGCATCTTCCACTTTGTCCTTCGGTACCATTGGTTCCTACTTATATACAACCTCTTGAAATGGTAGGTCATCCACCAATACTTTTTGGTATAATGACTCTGTATATTCCTACCATCTTCTTTTGATATTTCTGTTTTGTTTAGTATTTTCCCTGTAGAATCCTTCACTATTGGAACTTAAGGCTGGAAGTTTTTCTTTAATTCCTTAAGCTTGAGAAGAACAGAACATGTTCTACCCTTTTGTTTTTCTATCTCCAGCTCTTTGCACATGTCATTTTAATATTTGATTTTGTCATCTCAACCTGCCCTTTGAAATTTTCTGCTTAGTTCCTTAACTTCATCATGTTTTCCTTTTACTTCATCTGCTTGACATTCAAGGGTAAGTTTCAGAGTCTCCTTTGAAATGTAATTTGGTCGTTTCTTTTTTCCTGTCTTTTTAATATTTTTTAGCATTCCTTATGAATGTTGTCATCGATGTCATGCCAAGATTCCTCTGGTCTTCAATCATTAGTGTCTAACACATCAAAACTTTTCTTGAGCTGGTCTCTGAACTCATTTGTCATATACTCAAGGTCACCCCTTGGCTCTCCTACACTTGTTCTAATTTTATTCAGTTTCAGTTTGAATCTGCATGTGTACCTTTGAGGGTCTCATTTATTGTCATCACCTGGTCTTTTTCTGATTTTTGATATTGTGTTTTCCATTGTGTCTTTCCACAAATGTAGTCAGTTTGTTCCTATATGTTCCATCTTGTGAATTTCATGTGTATAGTCATCATTCACTTGGTGAAAAAATGTACTTGCAATGAAAATATCACTGGTCTGACAAAATTCTATGATGAGATCTCTAGCATGTTTTCTGTCACAAAGGCCATATTTTCCAACTACTGAGACTTCTTTGTTTCCAACTTTTGCATTCTAGTCACCAATAATTACCAATACATCATTCTTCCTTAATGACAGAAATGGAGTAAAGCCCCAGGGATCTCCATTTGCTGATGTGGCATGACTCAAAAATGTGAAGGAACAACTGTAAAGATCCATTAATAATTGGAGCATGGACTGTACATGATATGAATCTAAGAAAATTAGAAATCATCAAAAAGGAAATGTAGCACATAAACCTCTACATTCTAGGCATCAGTGAGCTAAAATGGGCTGGCATGGGCCATTTGGAATCAGAAAATCACATGGTCTACTATGCTGGGAATGACAAATTAAAGAGAAATGGAGTTGTATTCCTCATCAACAAGAGTTGACTCTCTTAGTAACATTTTGCTCACTTTCACTTTAGCTTCTAAATTTAGTTCTAAGAGAACACAATTCTTACACTCAAGTTCAAGTTATGTAATTACTTACAGAATCTGGCCAATAACTGACTTAATGTCAGTTTGTCAGTTTGTATTTTAATGAGTTATCCAATTGGGTTTTTGTCAGTTTGTATTCTGATGAATTATCCAATTGGTAAAAGATCACTACCATTAGTAAAGGGCTAGGCTAGGGTTTAGATCAGTGGTAGAGTGCTACTCTATAGTTTCTAAGGTCCCTGGTTTGATTCCCAGCACTGCAAAAAAGGGAGAAGGAGATGGCAATCCACTCCTAAGGCAATTCCCAAACAATCAGCCACTGAAAACACTATGAGGTTAGCTATGAGTTAGGCATGACTCAATGGCACCTAACCTAAAAACCATTAGGAAATGATCACACAATAATCCTTAGTAAGAAAAGAATCTATTGCCAGCTACTGCTGGAACAATTTCAAGAACACAGGTGAAAAGTCAATCAGTTCAGGAATTTGTTGTTTTGAAGAAGATTCCTGTAAAGGAAATAGTAACGACTGTTGCTTATTATCCTTTCGTTCGCATTTCCCTTAGCTTGAGACCTTACTATTTAGATTATGTTGTTATTGTTGTTGTTAGGTGCCCATGAGTCGGTATCTGACTCATAGAGACCCTCATAGGGTTTTCAATGGCTGACTGTTTTGGAATTCCCTTTGGAGTGGATTGCTAGGCCCTTCTCCCATTTTTGTGGTGCTGGGAATTGAACTCAGGACCTCAGAGACTGCAGCACAGCACTCAACCAACTGAGCTAAATCCCAGCCCATTTAGATTATGGAGAAGGTATATTCTGAAGAAATTAAAAAGACAGCTACAGCTCAAATATGCTTGGAAATCTTTTGTGAAAAAGATCAAAATGTTCCTCTATCATGGTATAATTGCTATAATTACCTCTTTACCAAGTATTTTATTGACTTGTTGGCAGAAAATATCTTATTTGTGTTTATACACCTCAGGGTTATGTCTCATAGATTTCAAAAAATTTGCAGAATTAAGTTGAATTCAGGAGACTCAGAGAGAAGCCACCTAAACACAGAAAGGCTCTTTTGCTCTTTTCCTCGGGAACAAATGTGCTTTGCTTTGCCTCATTTGTCTTTTGGAAGACGTGCTGTCTTCTGAATCCTGTTCCAAGTAACAGGTATCCATTAGAAATGCCCAGGGGGAAGGATTTACATTTCACTGCTATTAGAATCATCAGAGCTATCATGGCCAGCTTAGTCATAGGGACACATATCTTAAATGAATTGTGTTCATGTAAAGAGATTGATATTGTGATGATCATCAGAAATATGTTAATAATAACAAAAACTATCTCCTATAAAGATATTGTTATTCTACAAGACTCAAGATTATTCCACTAGGAATACTTGCTTCATATTCATTAGCGTTTCTGGAGAAATATCATTTCTTTTGAACTGATATAAAACATTGTTTTCATTCTCAATTATTGAATTCTTATGTGAAGATAACAATAGGCAGTTAAAGTTTTGATTGTAAACAATTTCAGTCTAAAATCTGTTATGTACACATAAACAACAATGCTTTAGCAACCACAAAAGAGTAACTCAGATACCTTTTCTGTAGATTTAAGGGAATCTCAGTCCTCTATTCTTTTAGGTGTTCAAACCATTCTCTTGCAAAAAAAAAAAAAAAAAAAAGAGGCACTGAGATTTCAAAGATTGAATACCTTGACAATTTTAATTTATAGGAGGCAAACAGGAATCATAATCCATAGAAATATAAGAATCAGCCTTATTAAGTCTTCCTTTTAAAAATTTGTTTGTTTATCAGTACTGGGAGTTGAAGTTCATGGGCCTCAACAAGGGCTATACCACAGAGCCACATCCCCAGAACTCTCTTTTTATCTTTTGAGAAAGGGCCTCACTAGATTTTGTAGGCTGCCTCTGGCTTTGAACTCAAGATCCTCCTGCCCTAGTCTCCCATTTCACTGGGATCACAGGTGTATAGCATGATACCTGGCTTTTGTCCCTATGTGAGAAAGGTACATAACTCATTTGATTCTTAAATCAAGTTCATTCATGAGTAGCTATTCCTTAAAATAAATTTAGCCAATCGTTTTATCTTAAATATTTTTCATCAGTGGGAAAATATTAATCACTTATAAAATCTAAGCGTCATTAAGATTTAAAAATACAAATTTATTTTTGATATACAAAAGAATGATTATTTAAGCCCTCAGCCTTCATTGAGATACCAATAATGCAAGCACTGTTCAACTGCTAAATATCTTTCGACTTGTCATTCTAGTGAACTCTTATCTTAGTCATATCTGTGCAGTGAACTTACCAAAGTATTTTCAATTCAATGAAGAAATTATCACAATCCCCAAGACATTATACCAATCTCTAAGGAAGAATATATTTGGATGCAACCCTGGAAAAGTAACCTGAGCTCATATAATCACAGTTCTCTGGCATAAAAGCCGTATTTGGACATTACCTTGAACAATTAGAATTTTAAACTTTATGTCTATCCCTTTATTCATGTAATAGTATGCCCATTATTTTCATCATTGCTTAGATCTTTGTTCTATAGTTTAATCAAGTAATAATCTTGTAGTATTTGAAAGGAAGAAAGTCATGTTTATATAATAAAAAGGTATGCTATAAATATTCCAAAACTGACAATTAAATGATTTGAAAGATCAGCAAACTATATAATTTTATAAATATTGAATTTAATATTCATTATTACGTTGCCGTATTCATGTGTTCTTAACATTTAAACAGACACTTCACTTTTTTAATATCCATAAAAAACTGTAATTTGTATTTCTACATGTATTATTTGTATTTTTATTATACATTCCTTTTAACAAAATAAGATTCTGACTACACACAAGAAAAGCCACTGGATGTTATTTTTCTCATCTCAGATTATGTTATGAATGTACTGTTTTTCTGGAAGCTTTTCAAAATGTTCTGTCAGGTTCTTCCTTGTTTGTATGTGTTAACTAGCACAGAAAGTAAAAACAAATCAAATACATTCTTAGACACATATTCATATAGATATAAACACACATTCCCTGCAGAGGCCAATTATTTCTATTTTTACTTTGCTTACTTTTGTGTTTTTTTTAAGTAGCAGAAATACCATATTTGTTGAAAGGGTACCAGAAATTTTAGAATGTTCTCCTCCTTGTAAATATTTCAAAAAGAATAACTGAGTAGGATGATTTATAGGGGCCCACCTGATTACTTTGAACTTTTTCTGTTATAAGAGATAACATTCAGGAGAAGGACCTGGCAACTCACTCCCAAAAAAACAATTAGACATTGAAAACCTTATGAACAGCAGAGAAACACTGAAAACAGTGTTTCACCTGTTGTACATAGGGTCACTATGAACTGGACACTGAATGGACAGCACCTAACAACAAGAGATACACAAAGTGGGACATTTACATATAGCTTTGAGGCTTACCTGCTGCATGATATATTATATGTGACTTATGTCAAAGGCTTTCAAACGATACTGATAATTATCATCCCTTGAATCCCTTGAATTATCATCCCTTGAGGGCTAAGAACATGGGAGATAATTAAATAGTCACGATTCATGAAAATCACATAAACTCCTACATGATTATTGGAATTTTGTCATGATAAGACAAACAAGAATCTCTCTGATCTAATACTTTTATTTTGTTATTTTCATGAGCAAAACTCATAATCCCTACAATATTATATTCATACATATACTATTATGTATGCAAATGTTTTCATGTAGATATTTACACTATACATTGGAACTGAATTTGTTTTCCAAATTTATTCCAAATATCCTTTTATTTGAATATTTGAATACATTTGCTGATATTCCCCCCAGTTTTTGAATGTTGCTTTGAATCTCTTTATCTTTTAAAATTGTTTACTCAGAGGTATTCAGGTGTGCCTCACTGCTGTGAATCTCCAAATGATCCCTATGCAGGTAAGACAATCCCTAGCTGAGGGTCAAACTCTAATATTCCAAAGAGTAAGCTGTAAATGTCTATTACAAATTAAGAGGCCTATAGCCTTTTTCTACACTGCCCAAGTGACAGAATCTCAAAATTTGTTGCAATCAGAGATAGTGCATTTGGGTACCAGGAATCAATTTTGAAAAAAAAAAAGAAAAAAAAAGACAGTCCTCAAATGCCAGGGCATGTATTTCACAGAATGAAAGAGGATATTATGAAGAGGATGCATATAATATAGAAATATTTCTTCTAACAATTTTTGGCACACTTATCATTTCTCTAATAACTTCTTTTGCTCTGCTCCTCACAGTGCCTCAGGTATAACTGAAAATCTTGTTCCTTTCTTCACCTTTATTGCAACCTTTCACAATGTTGTTGTTGTTAGGTGCAGTCAAGTTGAGTCCAACTCATAGCGACCCTATGTAAAGCAGATCGAAACACTTGCCGATTCTGTGCCAGGCAAACGATCTTATTTATATTTAAGCCCCTTGTTGCAGACACTGTGTCAATCCATCTGGTGGAGGGTTTTCCTCTTTTGCGTTGACCTGCCACTCTCCCAAACATGATGTCCTTCTCCAGGGATTGATCTCTCCTGACTACATGTCCGAAATATGTAAGACAGTCTGGCCATTCTTGCTTCCAAGGAGCACTCTGGTTGCACTTCTTCTAGGACAGATTTGTTGGGTTTTTTTGGCAGTCCATGGTGTATTCAATAGACACCTCCAGCACAGAAATCCTCAAAATGATGGTGACAAGTCATGACACACTTTGGAAGTCACAAGGAAGAAAGAAATTGAGTGTGTGGAAATTGCTATTTTGAACAAGCAGATAAAATCTTGGGAGAACTTGTTTGTTCATAGTTTTAGTCTTGTCACACTTACATGGGAATTTCAATTGTAAGAATGATAGGATTCCCATTTTATGCAAGCACTGGTCAGTTTGGCAGATGTATGTCTTTGTGATGACTTCATTTCATTATCAATTCACAATTCTTTTGGGACTTGCTTGTTAACAGGGACTTTGAGAACACTGGGTGGTTTTATTTTCCCTCAATCCCTCTATATCAGGTTTTCTTATTCAATAGGAAGGCAAGAGAACAAAGAGAAAAACTTACACACACACATACACATCACATAGATAACCACATATTCCCTTTTATTTTATTTTGGAAAAAATCAACGTCTTAAAATTATCAGATGCATATATGATATGCGGAAAGAAGGGCAATTTTAAGATCAATTAAGAAAAGTAATTTGCACAACATTTTCCGAAGTGGTTTAATCAGTTTATATTCCCACTAAGTATATGTGTGGTTAACATGTACACCCAAATCCATGCCAGAAAAATAGTTTTTTTTCCATAAAGAGTGAATAAGTATTGATTATCCACTCATAAAAATTATGTTAGACATTAACTACATAACCTATGCAAAATAAATTTTTGTAGATCAAAAATGAATATGAGAAAAGCACATATGGGTAGAAGATAATATGTGTGAAACTATGAAAAGTAAATAGTTAATTAAAATCCCCTAGAAAGATTTCTTATCAAATAAATCAGCACTTATTAAAAACAAACCTAATAATTAAAGTAGGTAAGGGTTTGCGGAAAGATGAGCTCAAAAATTGGGACCAAAATATAGCATGTTAAATTTTAGGAAAAATCTGATATCTTTTAACAGCTTTGGAAATGCTCATAGCTTAGTCTTAATGAACATACTTTGAGCTATATACCTTGTATAAATATTGGGAAATATGCTCAGAGACATATTTACATAATACATAATTTGCCTTTGCAAAATAAACTTTTTATTGAAGTACAATATGTGGGAATACCTTAATAAATCCTTAATTCTCTGCATGATGAGTTATCACAATTATATTCTGTTCATGTAGCCACCATTGAGAATAATAAATAGAATATTAACAGTACCTTAGAAGCCCACTTTTTATATTCTCTACCAATAACTGCCTGCATCCCAACCACTCTGGCATCTGATCCTCTCAGGTCTCAGAAGCAAAGCAGAGTCAGGCCTTGTTAGTCCTTGGATGGGAGACTGCCTGAGAATACCAGGTCCTGTAGGCTTGAGACAAGGACCTGGCAACACCCCGCCCCCAAAGAAAAACAATCAGCCATTAAGAACTCTATGAATAGCACAGAAACACTGAAAATAGTGTTCTGCCTGTTGTATGTAAGGGTTGCTATGACTCAGATACCGACTTGATGGCACCTAACAACAACCACCTATAACTACCCTTCCTTCTATCCTAGAGATGATCTGACTTTTATTGTCAAAATCAGTTTCACTTCTTTTGAATTTTTATACATTGAAGTAAATATATCCTTTTATAAGTGGCCTTCTGCTATATTGTCTGTATTATGTAATATGCATGCACAGTACTACTACATTCATTTTAAGTACAGTACTATTATACTCATTTTCATGGTTATACAAAAGTTTATTACATGAATATGTTAAGCTGAATTCACTTATTTGTTAAACTGGTGATGGAATTTGGATCATTTTAAGTACATGCCATTATGAATAATGCTGTCATAATCTCTGTTTATGTTTTCTTATGTATATGAATGGACTAATATTAAATATAGGCTGGGATTTAGCTCAGTGGGTAGAGCACTGCGTTGCAGTCTCTGAGGCCCCGAGTTCAATTCCCAGCACTGCAAAAATGGGAGAAGGGCCTGGCAATCCACTGCCAAGGCAATTCCGAAACAGTCAGCCATTGAAAACCCTATGAGGGTCGCTATGAGTTGGATACTGACTCGACGGCACCTAACAACAACATATTAAATATAAGAACAGAGTTGCTGAAGTGCATATGTTTTCACAGACTAGATTACTGCCAGTTTTGTAAGTAGGTTATACTGTTTTATATTCATTGATAGTGAAGAAGAATTCCAATTGCATCATATCTGTTAACAGTTTATAATTTTGGTCTATTAAAATATCATCAATTCTTGGAGGTGTTATTATCTAACAGTGACTTAAATTTACTTTATAAATAATGGAATTTAACAACTCTTTCATGATTTTGGACATTTTTGAAGCATTAGCTTTGTCATTTCACCTCTTTTTTTCATTGAACTGTTTATCTTTTCCCCCATAATTCATGAATTCTTTATATAGTGGAATCAAAGGCTTTTGTCATTTTATAAACATCCTTAATGAATTTTATTTAGACCCTTTTAGTTTGTATTGTGGAATAAAAGTTCCTCATTTCCCTATATAGTTCTTTGCATCCTTTTTTCTATTATACTTGGCTATTTCCTCTACTTACATACATATTCTGATTACTTGAGGTATAGCTGATATTTTTCCTTTCTATTTGTATAAGTAAAATAATTTACTCATTGCTGTCAGTATTTATCATGTACTCTTGTTACTTAAATGTCTGAGCTCTTTTTTTAATAACTTTCTTGAGATCAAGATTAATTTTCTTTGTTATCTGTAGCATTGGATAAGACATGTAGCAAACAGGCCCTCAAAAACTGCAAATAAAGGGCTGGTCAGCTGTGGATTTCTTTAAAAGTAATCTTGAGGCTATAGTCCTACCCTTGTTCACTGTGTTTTGGTTGTTGTTGTTGTTGTTGTGGTTAGGTGCCATCGAGTCCGTATCCGACTCATAGCGACCCTCTGTACAACAGGGGAACACTATTGTCAGTGCTTCTCTGCTGTTCATAGGGTTTTCAATGGCAGACTGATTTTTGGGAGGGGGTTGCCAGGTCCTTCTCCCAAGCCTACAGCACCTGGTGTTCCTAGGCAGTCTCCCATCCAGGTACTAACCAGGCCTGACCCTGCTTAGCTTCCAAGATCTGATGGGATCGGATGCCACAGGGCTACAATAGTGCTCATTAGTTAGTGCTTTCTAATCTGGATTTTCCTTTTCAATGCTGGGCACTAAACCCAGGGCCTCAGGCTCATGAGGGAGGTACTGTACCACCAAGCTACATCCCTAGCACTTAACCTAGATTTTAGATATCAAATGTTGTATTTTTTAAATTTAGTAAACCAAATAGACATCTAATGCTAGTGTTAGATGTCAATATCATTTTGTAGTTATATTTAATCTGACGTAGCGAAAGTTTAAACCTAGCCACCATTTATGCATCAGCTTTGCAAATTTAGTGTAATCCCACTAATTATATCCTTTGCAGAAAGTGTCTTGAAATTTTAAAATCTAGGGATGAGGAAATGTAAATAAGTCATTTTGGTTAGGTAATATTATTATTTATATTATAGCTCAGACACTGCAAAGACTAATCTTACTGAATGCTGATTTGGGACATATATACCTAAACCTTTTTATTTGTCTCTTGTTACTGAAATTTGTATGATGAAGAAGAGGGATCCCTTCTTACCAACAGGACCTACTGTTCTCCTTCAGTGTGAAGAATGTGTAGAGATGATGCAAATAGAACATCTATAAAATCACACTAAAATGAAAATGAACTTCAGGATACCCTTGTAATATAATGACTTAGTGTTTTATAAAGCTCATATAACCCAAATATCCTGAGAATATAAGGGGAACAAAATTAAAGGTCCATTTTTTGGTAGATAAATTTGGTGGATTATAACTGCCTCACGGAACACATCAAATGTTTGGCAGAGCATGTAAAATGACTGCAGATAGCAAGGTTCCCCATGCATCTCTAGCCAACTTCCACAGTTAGCTTCTGAATCACTAACAGAGCAGCTACTTGCCCCAAACTAAATCATTAGCAATATTTAAATCACTCAGCATACTGAAGATGCTAGAAGACTGGGCTCTTTCTATGGAAGGGGGAACTGAAACACTTGCTTCTATGTTTGAAAGAGGTGTGACCTGGACTTTTTTTCAGACTTCTATTTTGCCATTGCAATAGAGGCTACTACTTTAAACCACCACAGGGGACCTGTTGATAACTCTGGATGCCCATCCCTTCAGGGCACTGATAGAAGCTTCATAAATCTTTTCCAGATGACATTCTTGATATTTTCCCACAGGGTCTCTGAATGCATCCACTAAACTTTTCAATTTTTCTGCAGAAGTTTGAAGTAATAGTTTTTTCTCTCTCTGTCCTGCATTGGTAGCAATTGTGTCTTCCCCATAGAATGTACTTATTTTCCACTATATTGACATTTTTGAAAGTATAGATACTATTACCTTGCATCAAAAGCCTTTTTCAAAGAAATTACAGCTATTGGTCTTGACCCCACAAAATAAAAATAATCATGTCACCTGAGGACAGCTCTAGGTGACCTGTATTTTCGACAAATATCTCAGGGAATTTTATGTACAATAAAAATTTATACAAACTGCTTTATACCCTTATAACCCTTTATGACAAGCCACCTCCACTTCTTGACTTCTTTTTTTTCTTCGGTTCATTTCTCTCCACCTTCTTTAAAAAGAGTATGTGCAGCACATGCCTATAATCCCAGTAATTTGGGAAGCTGAAGCATGATCACAAGTTTGAGGCCTGGAGCAGTCTGTGCAATTTAGCAAGACTCTGTCTCAAAAAAAAAAAAAATAATAATACGAAGAAGAAGAAGAAGAAGAAGAAGAAGAAGAAGAAGAAGAAGAAGAAGAAGAAGAAGAAGAAGAAGGGGGCTGAGGGTGGATCTCACTGGTAGAGTGCTTTCCTTGTATGTATGAGAAAGGTACCTATTCTAAGACCTCCATAGACTACAACATTTAACTGGATGTATGTTATTTTTCAATTAGATTCCGTTAACTGGTGAACAAATACACCAACATCTAAGCTGATAATTAAATTTGGGAGAGAAGTGAAGTTTCAAATGGAAAACAACTTGAACTCTCTTACAATGACCTAATAAAGAACAAAGAAATTAAGAAATAAAGTAGTTTTTAAAGGCGAAAAGTAATCAGATGGTCAACTTTATTTACTTACAAATTATTTGAGATTGGTTGTCTTAATCAACCACATGTTGAAAGGAAGTGAAAAGATAGGAAGTTAACATTTATGGATATTCTCTTTGTATCTGGCTTAATCCTTATGGGCCCATTGGTATGAAGCCTTTCCGACACCCAGGTGGTATACTCTGGATCCTAGTCTGACCATAAAACCTGTGCTTTAGGGATCCCTGTGGCTTGCCACCATTCCACAAGAAAGGCATCTGTGTCCTGGTCCTGCTTGCACCTCCCATTCAGTGTTTTCATTCCCTGTGCTCTAGTGTCTCAGACTTTACTTTTCTTATTCAAACATGCCAAACTTGTTCTTTTCCAGGGTTTTTGTATTTGGTATTTCTTTATACTTCCTTCTGGTAAGGCATATCTCTCCCCTCAAGTGCCCCTTCTTCAGAGAAGCATCCCTGACCGCTCTAGCTCACAAAACCCCTTGGCTCATCTACATTCATAGCAGTCCATGTTGTCTCCTTCATAGTATCAGTGTCTGAAATGCTTATTTATTGAAATTTTAATTTTGTGTCTCCCTATACTATAAGTTCCCTCAAGACATACAACCACAATCTAAGTCCTTAGCACCAAAAACATTGTCCTTCAATAAAAATCAATCTCTCCCACCAACAGAAGATAGACACTGAGATGAAGATTGAGATATAGTAGACTTCTATCTAAAACTGATGGATTGATTTGATTTTAGGTGATTTCTCCTGCTAAGGGTCTTAAATGCATAATTATGAAATAAGATTAACATAAAATAAAACTAATAATTTTACACAATCCATAGAGTATGGAAGAACCTTCTGCTGAATTACTAAAACAGAATAGACCTGAATGATAAGGGAACCAGAGTACTGTAAATAAATTTGCAAAAAATATTATAATTATATTTTTTTCAGAAACAGAGTGCTATTCTTATCTGGGAAAATTAGGCTAAATGAAGAGATATAACTGCTGCTTGATTACTTGCATGATATTCAGCTTGCTGAATGTATTATAGATCATCCTCTTAAGATAAAAATCTTTTGTGAGTTTATGTGTGCAGGGATGGGAAATGAATGCATATGCTTGCAGTATAGTCTAGTAAATCAGTAGACCTCAGGAGAGGTACCATATAAATATGTAGAGCCATGCATATAAAAATAAAATCATATGATGGAAAAATTTAAATTTAAACAACATACTTCTCAACTGACTTCAAATGTGAATAAATCCATATTTGCATATTTTATACATGTGGATATTACAAAAAAAGGTGGTGAGGACCAGCTTCCACATGCATAGTCCTCTTCCTGATGCCTACCCAGTACCATTAAACTAGCTCATCAGATAACATGTGAGCAGTAGAAATAGCTTAGAGGTTAAAAAAAGCTCAAACTCTCTATATGTAAAGGATAGTTAGTAAATTAGTAAATTCACCATCTCTCAGTTCTTTTCCTTTATTGGGACTTTCTCTATGCTCTGATTTTCACCCAGTACTCCAGAAACATTCTTTGGGAGAACAACAATAGATGAGGTTGCTTAGATATAGCAAATCCAGTATAGCCAAGGCAAATCTGAAGGTGAAAGAGTGAATTAGACTGATGTCTTGTTCTTGTTTGAAAACAGAATTTATTTATTTTACTCACAAAGTAGGAAAATACGGACATATAAGAAAGGGAAGATATTATTTTGCTATAGAATTGATTCATGAAGAAATACAGACCCAAGAAAAGCACAGTTAGTATTATTTTAGGAATATTCTATTTAAAATAGAGAGACTATTACCTAATATCTATATCTTAGATCTGAAATAGATCAAGTGATCATTTCAAGTAGACAAAAATAAGGACTCCCAAGCTAATATAAATATAAATGACTGCTTAGAAAGCAAAGTAAAATTAATCCTGACACTGGTTCATGGCCAGAGACTGAAGTACAATGAAGCTAAACTCTGAGCTCTCCCCATAAATACAAACTTTGAGTATGAAATAAAAAACCACAGATATCTCCTTCAACTGAACTTTGAAACACTTGTTTCAACTCTTAATTATTTCTAATAAGATCATGTGGTGAAACAAATAAATATCATAAAATAACCTATGTGATTAAATTCTCAACTAAGGGAAAGTATTTTCCTAATGAAAACTTTATTTCTTCAAAAAACTTATTGAGTAGAAATATTAATGAACATCAATTTTAATGATATAACAAACAATATAAAATCTTGAT
>VMDO01036134.1:0-15426 GCA_007922755.1 Pedetes capensis
TATCATAGATGCCAATAATCATAGATTAAACATATAGAAGATATGTGGCTGAATAAAATTGAAAACAAAGGTATAATAAGCATAGATATTAGAATAAAAGTTTTTTGAGGTATTATGTGCTTGTCTTTCTTATTCTTCATTTCTTTCCTTTTCTTTTTTGAGATAGCATCTCACTATGTTCCCAGGCTGGCTACATAGTGTCTACTTGTTATGTAACAGAGCATAGCCTCTACCTTGCAATCCTGCCTCAGACTCTCAAGTTCTGAAAATACAAGTGTGTGCTCCCAAAGTATATGTAGTAATAAACATATTCCTCAGGGTCTCCATTGGAAGATGTTCCACTTGAAAATCTTATCCGCTTTAGCAATAAAATACTAAAGATAGTGTCATTAGAGGCTTTGTAAAGAAATACTGCAGGCAGACCATCTTATTTATAATATAGTAATATGTACCACAACTGCCAATGATAAATACACATTAGAGGAAAAATCCTAATGCTGCAAATACAAATTAAATCAAAGTCAATAAAAATTATAGGAGAATAGTCCTCAGCCTTAGGGAAGATGGCAGCAGAGGGCTTTGGCAGATAGAGAGCCCTTCAGAAAGTAAATAGCTGAAGTGAAACTCAGTGGGCCCATCCCTAATGGCAAGTGGGTGGCAGGAGACAAGGCAGTACCATGTGGTAGGGCATGGAACTGAAAAGAGATCTAGTGGGGTCATTCCTGACACCAGGCATCTGGTGGGGTACAAGGCATAGCTGCTAGCAACTGTGCCTAGCTGTAGAGCAATCTAGAGGGACATCCCTGTTGCTAGGCATCTGGAAGTGGATAAAGTGGAGCTGCCTGCAAGGACACAGGACTGGAGAGTAGACATCCCTGGGGCCAAGTGGCCAGTGGAGGTCAAAGTAGAGCTGCCTGTAAGGGTACATGGCTGAAAAACACCCAGCAGGGCCATCCTTGCTGCTGGGCAGCTGGAAGGAGACAAGGAGGAGCTGCTACTAGAATGTGCAACTGAACAAGGCCCAACAGGGCTATCCCTGATGGTGAATGCTGTAGTGAACATGGAAGAGCACCTGGCAATGGCATCCTACTGAATACAGGTGTGGCAGGCCCCTCTCAGATAGTCACAGCTGGTGGGAGGCAAGTTGAACAAAGTGGAAATCTTCAGGACTCTCCAGGGAATAGGTTGATCCACACAACCCCACTGCAATAGGGTATGAGACCTGGAGACTCTGTGTGTGTGTGTGTGTGGGGGGGTTCTTTTTAGTTGGGAAGAGATGGTCACTGCCCTGGCCTCTCGAGCCACTGAAATTATGAGTTGGAGGAAGAGAAACTGAAAGGTAGTGAGTTCAGAGGACAGGGAAGAGTAGTTGGCACAGCTGGATCCTTGAGCATAAGAAAGTTTCGTCAAAATAAGGTGCATTTGGGGTCTGGTAGTGCTTGCAACTTGGAGAAGTAGCACCATGAGTCTGGGCAGCCTAAAACACATGGCTTATGTTGTGATGTGAATGGGGGCTGGGGACACAGGGGAAGGGGAGAAACTGAGGAGGAAGTGCTAAATTCAGAGGCTGCAGCAGGAGATAGGCACTGGACACTGAGGTTGCAAACTACAGAGGTGGAGGAGTGAGAGAGAAGCATCAGCAACCTGTAAACATCCAAACTCACAGGAATGATGAGGGAGAATCTCTTTACATGCAGTGGAGGTGGGACCTAGCACCCAGACCAAATAATGGGCAAGCCTCATCAGCAAAACACATGAAATACAGAAGGTCATGCTGGATGGGAAAATCCTATAGGCCCAAACACCTCCATAGATAATTTTAGGGTAACCAGACTCCTGGAGATGACTGATGAAGAATTTAGAATGCTGCTTAAAAGTATGCTAAAACACCTCAAGGCACCATCATGAGAGCAATTGATTCACTGGACAAGAAAGTATGTAATTTGGAAGAGAAATTATCCAGATAAATAGGGATTCTGAAGACGAATACAGCAGAGGTCCTCGAGATAAAAGGAAAAAATTCAACAGCAGCATTATGGTATAATCTTTGGTACTGATACTATATATATCTGAAAATAGAATAGCTGAAGCTGAGGAAAAGACAGACCACCTTATTTATTCACATGCCAAGATAGAAAGAAAGATGAAGCAGTATGAACAAGATTTTCATCAGTTATTTGATAAAATGAAGAAATGAAACCTATGAATTCAGGGTGTCTACAAAGGAGCCAAAAACAACAGATGAGGATTAGGAAATTTATATTCATAGAAATATTAGATGAAAACATCTTAAACCTAAGGCAAGAGCTGGATATCTATACAACTGAAATATTCAGAACCCCAAACAGATCACAACAGATCCTCTCCATGACACATTATAATTGGAACGCTAAATTTAGAAAGCAAAGAAACTATTCTAAAAGCTACAAGAGAGAAATGTCAACTCATTTACAAAGCAACACATCAGAATAACAGTAGACTTCTCAACAACAATGTTAAAGGCAAGGAAAGCTTGGACAGACATTAGCCAAGTCCTGAAAAAGAATAACTGCCAACCAAGATTACATTACCCAGCAAAGTTATCTTTTAAAACAGATGGCAAGTACAAGGTATTCCATGATATTGCCTTCTTTAAGTTATTCACAGCCACAAAGCTAACATTGCAGAGGATGCTCAATGAAGCACCACATACAAGGGAAATAAGACAACCCCAAATATAAGATCAAAAAATGAATAATAAAATGAGAGGACTTAAGAAAAAAAGGCTAAATATGAACCACAAAACAGTAACAAGTTTCAAATTGATGCAGAAAAATAAGAACCTCCCAATAATTACTCTCAATGTAAATGGTCTTAATTCATCATTCAAGAAACATAGATAGGCCAATTGGATTAAAAAATATATAAATCTTCAATATGTGGCATTCAAGAGATTCACTTCACCCATAAAGATTATAAAAGGCTGAAAATTAAATGCTGAAAACCAATACACCGAGCAGGTGTTAAAAAACAAAAAAAGAAGCTGTGACACTAAGTTCCAATAGATTAGACTTCAATTCCAAACTAATCAGAAGAGACAAAGAAGGACATTAAGGACATTACATATTACTAAAAGGAACAGTCAACCAGGAACACATAAAAATACTTAATATTTACTCACCAAATATAGGAGCATCTAGCTTCATAAAACAAACTTTATTGGAGATAAAGGAACACATTGGGCCAGACACAATAATTATGGGAAATTTTAATACCCCACTTTTACCAAGAGATAGGTTATCAAAACAAAAAATCAACAGAGAATCAATGGGCTTTAGCACTATAGACCAACTGAACATTACAGATATCTTCAGAATATTCCATCCATCAGGTGTGGAATACACATCTTCTCAACACCATATGGAATTTTTTGTAAGATAGACTACATTTTAGTCCAAAAAGTTGGCCTCAATAGACACAAAAGAGTAGAAACCATTCCCTATAACTTATCATATCATTATGGAATAAAACTAAAACACACACACACACAAAAAGAAACAGAAAAATTTCAGAAATGTTATAAATTCATTGAGACTAATTCATTAATGAATGATCAATGGGTTATCAAAGAAATCATAGTGGAAGTTTAAGAATTCCTGCAATCAAACCAGGATAAGAACACATCCCACCAAAATTTATGGGATACAACAAAGGCAGTTCTAAGAGAGAAGTTCATAGCCATGAGCACCTTCATCAATAAGTTATGGAAGACCCAATTAAATAACTTAATGACACATTGAAAGGCATTAAAAGCCAACAACAAGCCAATTCCAAAAGGAGCACTCAGACAGAAATTATTAGGATCAAGGCAGAGGAATCCTAATTAGAGTTGAAAAAGACAATTCAAAGAATTAATGAGACTAAGAGCTGCTTCTTTGAAAAGATTAATAGAATAGATGCCCCCTCCAGCCAGTCTCACCAAAAGAAAGACAGAAAAAGCCCAAATTGAAAAAATTAGAGATGAAAATGATGTCATAACCACCAATACAAATCAAATCCTGAGAATCATCTGGGAATAATTTGAGAAACTATACTCCCCAAAAAATGAAAATATAAAATATAAAAGAAATGGATATGTTCATTAGCACATATGAATTACCAAACTTAAGCCTGGAGGACATAACCAATCTAAACAGATTCATTACATTCACCAAAATAGAGAAAGTAATAAAAAAAACTTCCAATAAATAAAAGCACAGGTCCATATGAGTTCATAGCAGAATTCTATCAAACCTTCAACAAAGAATTAATACCTATTCTCCTCAAACTATTTCAAAAAGTAAAAAAGGAAGGGGCACTGCCAAACTCATTCTACAAAACCACTATCATGCTGATATCAAAACCAGGCAAGGACATTTAAAAAAAAGAGAGAAAACTATATACCAATTTCCCTGATGAACATTGATGCAAAGATTCTCAATAAAGTCTTGGCAAACGAAATTCATCAACAAATAAAAAAGACCATTCACCATGATCAAATAGGCTTCATTTCACAGACGCAAGCCTGATTCAACATACAAAAATCAATCAATGTAATTCAACATACCAAGAGATTTGCAGACAGAAATCACATGATCATCTCAATTGATGTTGAGGCCTTTGACAAAGAGGAACACCCTTTCATGATGAAAACTCTAGAGAAGATGAGCATCATAGAGAAATACGCAACATCATAAAGGCCATTTATGACAAATTTATTGCTAATATCATATTAAATGGGGAAAACTGAGAACCATTCCAAGATCAGGAATAAGAAAAAGATGTCTACTATCTCTTCTCTTATTCGATATTATGATTGAAGGGCTAGTCAGAGCAATCAGACAACAGAAATAAATCAAAGGGATACATATAGGCAAAGAAGAGGTTAAATTATCCTTATTGCAGAAGATATGCTCCTTTATCAAAATGGCCCAAAAAATTCATCTAGAAAACTCTTAAACTTAATTAACTCCCTCAGCAAAGTAGCAAGATACAAAATTAACACTCAAAAATTAGTAGCCTTCCATTACACCAACTGCAAACAAGAAGAAAAGGAAATTAAGACAACAGTCACTTTCACTATAGCTCACAAGTAAATTAAATATTTAGGAATAAATCTAACTAAAGACCCTGAATATCTCTATGAGGAAAACTTCAAAATACTAAAGAAAGAAATCATAGAGGATACTAGAAGGTAGAAGGACCTCCCCTGCTCATGGATTGAGAGAATTAATATTGTAAAAATGGCTATGCTACAAAAGCAATTTACAGATTTAATGCAATTCCCATTAAAATCCTAATTACAGACTTTGTGGAAATAGAAAAAAATCCAAAAAATCATAAGGAAGCACAGAAGACCACATATGGCCATAATGATCTTAAGCTGCAAAACTAGTGCATGTAGGATCACAATACCTGACTTATAGCCCCTAACAACAACAACAACAACAACAACAACAACAATAACAGGGCTATTGTAGTAAAAACAGCTTGGTACTGCCGCAAAAATAAACTTGAAGACCAATGGAGCAGAATTGAAGATCCAGAGATACACCCACACAACTACAGCCACCTGATCTTTGACAAAGGTGCTATGATTGCACAATGGAGAAAAGATACTCTCTTCAAAAAATAGTGCTGGGACACTTGGATATCCATCTGCAGAAAAATGAAAACAGACCTCTACCTCTCAATTTGGACAAGAGTCAACTCAAAATGGATAAAAGACCTCAACATAAAATAAGAAACCTTAAAACTACTAGAAGAAAATATAGGAACCATACTCCAGCATAGAGGCATAAGGAAGCATTTCCTTAACAAGAATCCAATTGCTCAAGCAATGGCTCCAAGAAGTGATAAATGGGATTACATGAAATTAAAAATCTTCTGTACAGCAAACAATCAACAGAGTTAAGGAAGAGCCCACTGAATGGGAGAAAATCTTTGCATCCTACATATCCAACAGAGGACTAATTTTTAGCATTTAAAAAGAACACAAGAAAATAAATCCCAGACAGAAAATAACCCAATATCCAAGTGGGCAAAGGAAATGAACAGATATCAAATGAAGAATTTCATAGGGATGAGAAGCACATGAAAAAATGCTCATATCCTGAGCCAGTAGAGAAATGCAAAACAAATGCTTGAGAGGATGTGGAGAAAAAGATACTCTTTCACACTGCAGGTTGGACTGTAAATTATTTCAACCACTTAGGAAATCAATATGGAGATACCTCAGAAAACCAAAAATAGAACTGTCATATGACCCAGGTATACCACTCCTGGGAATATAACCAAAGGGAGAAAAGTCATCTAACCATACAGACACCTGAATATCTCCGTCTTCTCTCTCTCTCTCTCTCTCTCTCTCTCTCTCTCTCTCTCTCTCTCTTCCCCTCCCATAAATATATACATAATATGCATGTGTGTGTGTGTGTGTGTGTGTGTGTGTGTTTGTGTGTGTGGTACTGGGGGTTGAACCCAGGGCCTTGTGCTTGCATGCTTTGCAAGTGCTATACACTGAGCTGTATTCTCACCCTATTGTTTTACTTTTCATTTGAGACAGGGTCTCACTAAATTATGCAGACTGCCCCTGGTCTTGAACTTTTGATCCTCCTGCCTCTGCCTCCAGAATCACTGGGATTACAGGCATGCACCACTGCACCCAGCTTGCATCTCCATATTTAACACAGCACTTTTCACAATAGCAAAGATATTGAACCAACCAAGATCCCCATCAACAAAATGGATAAAAATTATGGTACATATACACAATGGAATATTACTCAGCAAGACAAAAGAATGAAATAATGTCATTTGCACAAAGTGGATGGAACTGGAGAATATCATCTTAAGTGAACAAACACATGCTGAAAAAGAGAAATACCCTATGTTCTCACTCATATGAGGGAGTTGAGTCTTATTTAAAGGAAGAAAAACCTATACGCAAGTAGATATACAAAAATGAACAATTAAACTTTGCTAAGGAGGGACTGTATATGCAGAGTGTAAAGAAGGGAGGGGAAGAGCAAAGGGAAGCAAAGGTTGTAGAAGGCGGGAAGAGGAGGGAAACAATGTAAAGGGATAAAGGAGGAGAGGATAATCTCAATGTAAATGATGCTACTTCATGAGTACTTGGGTAGAACAGGAGACTATAACCCATAGATGCATATGAGTTTTACTACATAATAGTCACAAAGTTCCACAAACTTTGTAATTTGATGGTGTAACCAAAAGTAATCTAATAACTGCATAATGGAAAAAGCGAATGTTATATTACTCTTTACCCCACCAACATTTATCAAAGAAGGGGGAAAAAAGAAAACAAATACTTGCAATTGAAAAGTATTGAAACAAATTGAAGAAATGATTATAGCCTTTAAAAATATAATAAAATAACTTCAAAATTTATTATATAACATAACTACTTAAAGGTTTGAGAATAAAATTATTTTCCTGAATATATAGCCAAAAGACAAAGCAATGGAAAATACAAGAGCAAAGATGAAAAACAAAAAATACAAACAAAATAATCAAAAAAACCTTGATCTAATATATTTTATTATTTGAAACATCTGGACATCAGAGCATCAGAAATTCAGAGAAAATAGAAATCATCAAAAATAATTCAAAATATTCATGAACTAAACAGAAACTCCCAGACTGATACATTCTATCTCACTTTGCACAAAAATAAACTGAGAATCAGGTATATTTTCATGAAATTTCAGGACATTGAACAGAGATGTATTTCTTCAGTCTAACAAATACAGGAGAGAGAGAGGGAGAAGGAGAGAGAGAGAGAGAGAGAGAGAGAGTTCAAAGAATCAAAATGGCATTAGCTCTCTTCATGGTACGACTGGAAATTGGAAGACAACTGACCTTTACTTTTCAAATTCTGAAGAAAAATATTTTCAACCTAGAATATTATGAAGTGGCCACCAGATTAAACTGGGAACATATTGTTTGCCTTCAAATTGAATCAATAAAATTGATAAATTGTAGTATATTAAAAATGGATTATCCTGTGTCAAAGAGATAAAAGAAAACAAAAATTGCACATAACTATAAAAAATAGGTAAATTTTGTAAGCATAATGTTGAATAGAAAAAGCCAGATACAAAAGAATAAAGTTCATGACTATAGCAAAAATCAGACAAAACTTTGTTTACTTAAAGATGCAGGTTTAGATAGTAAAACTGCAATAAAAGTACCAGAGTAAAAACCACCAAATTAGTAATTGCTTAATTTTGTGATTGATGGGTTAATATTGACAAGAATTAAAAGGAAGGTATTCTGAAGAGCTGGCATGCAATTTTTATAGCATGGAAGGTAATTATACAGATCTATACCTTATGAAATATTGTTAATATTTTTATGATTTTTAGTGTGTTATTCTCTTTGTATGTTATATTTTATAATTGGGATATATAAATTTAATAGTTTTAATTAGAATCTTAGACTTAACCTAGGTATCAGATGAAATTGTTGTTGTTTGGTGACACTGGGTCAGTCTCATGCATACCAACCCTATGTACTACAGAATGAAACACTCCCAGATTTTGTGTCATGCACAAAATCTTATTTACTTTTAAACTCATTGTTTCAGACACTGTGTCAATCCATCTAGTTGAGGGTTTTCTTTTTCTTCATTGACCTGCCACTATCCCAAACATGGTGTCCTTCTCCAGGATTGGTCCCTCCTGAATATATGTCCAAAATATGTAAGACACAGTCTAGCCATCCTCACTTCCAAAAAGCACTCTTGTTGCATTTCTTCTAGGATAGATCTTTTGGTTCTTTTAGCTGTCCATGGTATATTCAGTATTTGTCTCTAGCACCCTAAGTCGAAACCACCAATTCTTCTCCTGTCACCCTTATTTAATATCAAGCTTTCACAAGCATATAATGCAATTGCAAATACCATGGCATGAGTCAGGCACACGTTTGTCTTCAATGTGACATTTTACTTCTCAACATTTTAAGGAGGCCTGTTGCAATAATTTTTCCCAATAAAACAAAATCTTGAACAACTTCTGTCTTTTCTCCATTTATCATCAAGCTGATACTGACCCAGTTGTAAGGATTTTTGTTTTGTTGATGTTGAGCAAAATCTATACTGAAGGTTATGTTCTTTGATCTTCATCAGTAAATGTTTCAAATCCTCTTCACTTCCAGCAAGCAGTTATGTCATCTGCATAACATAGGTTGTTAATGAGTCTTCCTCTAATCCTGATGCTGGATTCTTCCTTGTAAATTCCAGCTTCTCAAATTATTTACTCAGCATAGAAACTGAAAAGGTATGATGAAAGTATACAGCCCTGATGTACCCCTTTCTTGACTTTAAACCAAGCAGTGTTTCCTTGTTCTGTTTGAACAACTGCCTCCTGTTCTGTGAACAGATTCCTCATAAGTACATTTAAGTGCTCTGGTATTTCCAATCTTCACAGTGTTAGCCATAATTTTTTGTGATGCACACAGTCATATGTCTGTGTAGTCAATAACACATAGATAGACACTATTCTCAGCAGCCCAGTCCTGAAACAATTAGCCATTGAAAACCTTATGCATAACAGAGAAGCAATATCAAATATAATGCTGGAATAGGAGCCCCTCCCCCTCCCCCCAGGTTGAATGGCTTTCAAGAGCTGACTAGGGAAGTATTGCCTCCTCCAAGTAGAATTGACCTGAATGAAGGGAATGGAGTAAAACTCTGGGACATCCTTTTACTGATGTTTCACAACTCAAAATGAGAAGAAACATAGTGGCTGCAGCATTGGGCTAAAACATAAAAAGATTGCATGCATGGCAGAGTGTTGGATAGTGTTTCATTCTGTTGTACATAGGGTCACTGAGTTGAACCCAACTCGATGGCATCTAGCAATGAAAACAATCTCTTCTATATTGCTTTCTATTGTAGGGGATATATGTAGAACTTCATTCATAGAAAATTGGTGAAGGATGGCAGTTTTCCTTTATTGTCCAACCCAACAATAACACCTTTGTATTTTGGATAACCAAGTAGTTGCTGTGTTATCTGTGACCAACCTCATGGTCCGCCATTTTCTTCCAGCTCTTCTGGGGTTGCTGTGATGGCAGAGACTCAAGTTCTTTAAAGTTACAACACATTTTAAAATGTCCAAAGTAACCACTGAGTTAATAGAGGTAGTTAAAAGTTAAATAAAACAATGTAGGAAAAAAATAGAAAAATCTACACATACAATAAGCTTGAAAATGATGAATCTAAATGTGACAGGAAACACAATAATGTAAGTGAATTAAATTTCTAGTTAAAACAAATTTGTCAAATACAATAAATAATACAACATAGCTATTTTTCTATTTATAAGACAAACACGTGAACAATAAAGACATAGAAAAACTGAAAGTAAATATTTGCAAAACTATATGCTAGCTAACTGGGAACCAAAAGTAAAACCTAACATAATAAAATTTAAGGGAATATATGTTATTTTACAGAGGTCCCTGACTTAGGATGGTATGGCATCATTTATCAACTTTACAATGTTCCAAAAGTGATAGGCATTCAGTAGAAATAACACTTTGAATTTTGAATTTTGAATTTCCCAGGTCAATGATATGCTCTTAAAATACTCTCTCACGTTAACTGTGTGGTGGCATCAATCTGCAGGTCCTGGTTACCCACAAGAACAGAAAGATGAACAACCCATGCTTCATGGTGTTCTGTGTTGCTAAGTTTTGATGTTCTGTAAATTAGGTGTATTAAATGCATTTTCACTTTATTTTCACTTTGTATGGATTTAATGAAGTGTATCCCTGTATTTGAAAATTTACTAAAAATTGGAAAAATGGTAGATCACCAGGGAAATGTGACAATTCTAATCCTAAAGTAACTAAAAAATGTAACTTTAATCAATGTAACGTAAAAAACATTGGAACCACAAGCAAAACGATAAGGTCACCTCAGTATTAGTGTATCTTCTAAAATTTCTTTTTTAAAATGTTGCATCAGGAAGAAAAAATCAATAAGGATATTTGAGATGTGAACAACATAATTAACAAGCCTCATTTAACAGAAATAGAGTACTGTACTTAAAAATTGAAAAGCACACTTTCTTTAAATTATATATGAAATTCAAAGAAACATTATTGTACCAAACATGTATTCTGATCTCAATGCATATCATTAAAAATTAGTAGAACAAAAAAGTTTAAACTTTACATTTGTGTTTTTAAAACTACTTCTAAATTTCTAGATTTTGATGGCAATTACATAATCTTAAGTTTAATATAGATCATGATTAGTCCATAATTTCTAATTGAATATTTAAAATCCACTAAAATGGTTGAATTTTATTGTATGTAAATTATACTTCAATAAAGCTGTTAAGAATATAGATAATGCTTCCCACCAAATTATCAAGAAAAGATCAGTCTAACACAGAAATAGCCTAAAGATATAATCACTTCACAAAGTAGAAATAACCAATAAATATGTAAAGTGTGGTTTACCCTGATTAGAAATCAAAGAAAAGCAAAATATAACCAAAGTGGGAAATCATTTTATAAAACTTATAAGTTTGGCAGTAGCCTGGAAAGAACATAAGAAAAATGATCAACCACTACCGCTATAAATATAAATAGACAATATCCTGGGGACAAAATGGTATTATGTGTTAAAGTGTATATTTTTCCTTTCACCTTGTAATTTCAATTATATATTTGTATGTGTGATAGCCTCTGGCAGGAGGCAGATACAATAAGAGAAGGAAGCACTCACAAGCAATCTTGAAGTCTCTCATTATTTTATATTTGTTTACCTTGTGGGAGCATATAAATATTCATTTTATTAATTAGACCTTTATGTCACATGTATAATCTTGTACTTTATTTCTTATTTTTTATGTAAATTCTGTGAAGATCTTTGTTTTCTTTAACATAAAAACTCTTTACTGAGCCATGTCATTTTATATATTTTGACCTTTGGTAGAATGATATTAAGTTTTTCCTCCTATACCTCAGAAAACTAAAAATAGAAATGCCATATGACCCAGCTATATCACTACTGGGAATATACCCAAAGAGAGATGAGTTATCATACCACAGAGACACCTATAACTCCATATTCAAAGCAGCACTTTTCACAATAGCAAGGATATGGAACCAGCCAAGGTGCCTATCAACAGAAAAATGAATTAAAAATTTACAGCACATATACACAATGGAATACTATTCAACAATAAAAAAATGAAATAATGTCATTTGCATCAAAATGGATGCAGTGGGAGAACATCATCTTAAGTGAGGGAACACAAGCTCAAAAAGAGAAATGCCATATGTTCTCACTCATATGTGGGAGCTGAATCATACTTACAGAAATGAAAAATCCTGTAAATAAATTGATATATAAAAAGTGCAAAATTAAACTTGGTGAAGAAGGGACAATATAAAGATTAGAAAGAAGGAGGGAGGGAACTAGCAGAGAGAAGTAAAAAGTGTGGAAAGTGGGATGGGGAGGAGGGTTAATGTGGAAGGATGAGGGGGAGAGGATGATCTCAATGTAACCAGCACAATTTCATGAGTACATTGGAAAAATAGGAGAATATAAGCCAAATATGCATTTTTTATTACATATTAGTCATAAGACTTCATAAATCTTGTGAGTTGATGAAAGTGCTGCCAGAAGTGATGTAAAAGATGCATAATGTAAAGAGCCAACGCAGTATTACTCTGTACCTCATCATCATTTATAAGGAAAAAGTCTTTCCTCCTTTGACCTGAATCAAGGTCACTTTCATTTTATTCATTTCTTCTCACTTTTTTTTCAGAGCTAGGGATTGAACCCAGGACCTTGCACATGCTAGGCAATTGCTCTTCCACTAAGCCTCACTCCCGATCCCTTTCTAACTGATTAATTAATTAATTAATTTACTGTGGTGCTGGTGAGTGAACCCAAGGTCTTGTACATGTTAGGCAAGCACTCTGCCACTGATCTACATCCCCAGTCCCTTATCTCATCTTTTTAAAACAATTTCTACTTTGTTTTTATATCCCTAATTTCTCTGAAAGTGTAAAGTGGATGATTCTTAAAATAGTTTCAGCTTTCCAAGGCAATTATTTAAGAATGTATTATTCCAAAACAGCTTTGTTTACTAAGATTTACTCTTTTTCTTTGCTGTTATTCTTGTTATTTTCTTGTCTTTACTCTAGAATTGATAAGGTGTGCTAGATGAAAGAAAGGGAATAATTGGATCCTCTGCTTCCAAGACATCTTTGGAAACATGAATATCAATGTGAACTCCCTCTGAGGTGGTCAACACTTGATCGAGTGGTCAGTACTCCATTAATAATATCCTCTACTAATAACACATTGCTGATAAATAATACCTTCTTACAAAGGGCCTGGCAATAGCCAGTGAGTCAGAATAGAGAGACAGAAAAAAAAATTTAAGGAGACACAGGAAGAAAAGAAGGCCCTTGACTCTGGAATCTTGTTACATTTGACAGCTGAGAGTCAACAACATTAGCTCAAGGAACTTGGTTACACTTCCCACCAAGTAAAAGTCAATAACTTCAACACAAGTAACAAGATCAGTGAAGATGGCCTACATAGACAATGTTCATTTTTCTAAAAATTCTCAAAGAAGGTTGTTAACTATCAGACTGCTTACATATTGCCTAAAAGTTTGTGACTTTGAGCACTGCTTTCCCATCCCTAAGCCTAAACACTGCACCTTAGAAAACTACCTTGCAACTTCATTTCCAAAAGAAAATTCCTCAAGATAAAAATAAGTAAACCAGATCATATATTTTTTTACTTAATTGTTAAACATTACTTAACTTTATATTTTGCATAATCTTTAGATGTGGTTTCAAAGGCACGTACTATTATTTTCTTCTTAAGTGTCTCTTTTTCTCTGAAGACCAATACTTTATCCTAAAATGTGTGCTGTCACATATCTCTGTTTAATAAACTCATTACCTTTGTTTCACTCTGACTCATCTTGAAAGTTTTTCTGGGACATTGCCAAGGAACCAGCTCAACCTGAGTGGAGGGCCCTAGGAGGGAGACACCTCAGGCTGCCTACAGTGCTGGGCTGTCTTCCACTGCTGTTGACAGACCTACCAGCTTTCTGATTTATTTTTTCTTTTATTTCTTTTTCATTTTTTTTTTCTTTCGGTACTTGAGTGTTGAACTCAAGGCTTTACACATACTTTGTAAGTACTCTACCACTGGTCTGTATCGCCAATCCATTTTTAAAAATTTTTTTATCTAGAGACAGGGTCTCACTAAGTTATATAAGTTGCCTCTGGCCTGGAATCTGTGAGTCTCCTACCTCTGTCTCCTGAATGGCAGCTTTCTGATTTCTATCTCAGAAAATATAACTTTTTCTCATTCTTTGTCTTTCCATTTCACTTTCTCCATACAACCTCCAAAATTCCCAGCCTAGCATTCAATCTTGTCATATCTCAGAAGCTAAGCAAGATCAGGCCTGGTTAGTCCTTGGATGGGATACTGCCTGGAAACACTGGGTGCTATTGGATTGGAAAAAGGGCCTGGCAACCCACTCCCCAAAACAATCGGTCATTGAAAACCCTGTGAATAGCAGAGAAGCACTGACCATACTGCCAGGCATGGCTTTGTGTCAGTTAATATTTTGTCTGTATGATTGCTATGAGTCGGACCCAATTTGAGAACACCTAACAACAACAAACTTGCACTCTCTTATTTTCTGGCTCTAAATAAACTTTATTCAAAGTTACTTTTGTGTTCATTTTTAAGTTATTTTATTAAGGAGATGTTAGAGTAAAGAGGCACCCCACTACAGAGTAACAGAATGCAAAGGGATACATCCTGGTCTACAGACATGCTAAATTATTGCAAATTAATTTCCACATATCTCTTAATTGCTCATTGATTAGAACCTCTTCCTATTCTTTTTTATCAGAGTTCTGAAAACAATGAGAAATTTACGAACTTATTTCAACCAAAAAATATACAATATATATAAGCCAAATGCCTCCGGGCCCATCTACTTGGACAAATACTTGGACTTTACAGAAGTGGTATTAATATTTCCTCTCAAAATTAACATTTAATCTATAGACATCAAACATGATATTATTTTTTAAAAACCTGATGACTAAATTAACAAAACCTAATATATAATAAGTGGACTTTTATATAGATGTTGAGTTTGTATGTGGCTACTTTAGGAAACTATATTATTCCCTTTTATTTGTTCCCAGGTTTGTAGTCTTATTCTTTATTGATAATGATACTTTTTGTTATATTTATAATGACTAATCCTTTTCATTTTGTTTCATGCTCAAGTCCTTGTTAAGGAGAATGGAGAGGGAATTCTTTTTCTAAGTTTTTACTAATTTGTCATTAAATAACAATGTTGGTTATTGGCTGAAGATGGG
>VMDO01036135.1:0-15422 GCA_007922755.1 Pedetes capensis
TACACTCCTTATCAAAACATTTGGAGTATTATTTAAAGCATATATTTGTAATAGTTTTACTTAAATATTTTCTTTATGTTATGTTTTACTAAAATATTTATTCTAACATTGTGCCTTCCTCCAATCAGAGGAGAGTCACAGTATTTTATTTCCCTGGAATCTGCAATTGCCTCATCCAGTGATTAAGCTATGAGTTAAGCTGGAGACCATCCACACCGTTTCTACAAAATCGAGTCTAATAGATTTCCTTCTCTGAGGATTTTTCAAAATGAACCTAGTTCAAGACTCTGTTTTCAAAATGGAAGCCTTTCAATTCAAATATTTCTGCTTAAGTAGATAAATTCATGGCAACTTCACATGCATTTTATTTTCAGTACAATAGTTCTTAGGTGGTGGGACTGAGTGGTAAAGTTGATTGTTAATACCAATACCAAATAGAGTGCATATAAAAGCAAGAATATATAAAAAATTAATTCATACCTACATAAAGAAATTAAGGCTACTGATACCTATAGAAATAGTTCTCTGTTTTAAATAAAATAGGTAACTGAAACATTGATAACTGTTTCCACTAGATTTTGGAAGAACACTCTTTAATGACTTCTCAGTTTTCATGTATATCATGAAAATTTTCTAGAATACAGATTTAACATTGTGAATTCTATCCTTTAATGACTTTTCTTTACACGTGAAAAACAAAATTATTTGAAGATACTAACTTGCTAAACTCTATTTTATCTCTAACCCAGAGAAGAGAGCTAAAAATGATTATATATAAGTGTCAAATATGCTGAGTATGCTACTAAAACACTAGCATATTTAAAATTAAATTAAATGTACTGATTACATCCAAATTATTGGTGCAAGTGCAGTGGCTCATGCCTATAATCCCAGTGACTCTGGTGGCTGAGACAGGAGGATTGACAGTTCAAGGCTATAGGTAGTCTATATAACATAGACCCTGTCTCAAAAAGGGGCTAGGAGTGCATCACAGTAGTAGAACACCTACAAAGCATGTGCAAGACCCTGGTTTCAACAATTCAGTACTGCAAAACAAAACAAAACAAAACATCCAAATTATATAAAATTAAAAGTATACAAAATCTTGTGGACTTAGGCTAAAAGGTAAAATGTCTTCACTAAATATAGACCTATTTTTGTTAATGAGGAAGAAAATTATGTAGTTAATTCTAAGGTATTAATTCTCTCCAGAGTATACTTTTAACATGATTTCAATTAAACACACACTCTGTGGGGAGTGGCTTGGCCCACATAGTTTGATTTAACACTGGAAATAAATGATTTCTATTCTCTTGGGTTCTACATTTGACTCTACGTATTTCCTTTCTTTGCCCTGTATACAAAAATTGCTTTAGGTGCTTCAGTTGTCAAGACAGAGCTCCTTGGGAAATACTGATTTGAGCTAACGTCTCTATTAGAGCCTTTCATCATTTCTTTTTCCAGCTAGTAATACTTGCTTAATCAATCAAATCCTACATGAATAATTTGTGAATAGAAATTAAAATACATCCTATAGACCTGTGGCTTTGTAAACAAATTGCTCAAATCCCTGCCTTTGGCATTTCCAAATGTTCTTTTTTAAATCAATTTTTAAGTAAAATTTAAATTTTATACAACATATAAACTATATCTTTCTGATCTCTGTCTCGTGTTTTGCTTGGTTTCTCCTTGATTTTCCTTCTTTCAATATTCTTCTTTTTTTTTTTAATCCTCCCATACTGGGGGTTGAACCCAGGGCCATGAGCTTGCATGCTCTGCAAATGCTGGACCACTGAGCTGCACCCTCAGCCCATTTTTTTTTACTTTTTGAGACAGGGTCTCGCTAAATTACACAGACTGCCTCTGGTTTCGAACTTGTGATCCTCCGGCCTCTGCCTCCTGAGCCACTGGGATTACAGGTGTGTGCCACCATGCCCGGCCTCAATATTATTCTTGAATTGTATTTCATAATATTCCTTGATTCTTACTTATGGCATGTTTCCTATACAATGCTTTGAAGTGCCCTCAGCCACACATTTCATGCCCAAACTCTGCAATGAAGTATAAACTCATGAAACCATTAGACTTTCAAAAAATTGCTATATACATATATTTTATAAATACATATATCTTATATAGTATATACAAAAGAATACAAAACAAAAACTCACATCAGGAGCCTCGAATTCAGGTAAGTTACCATAACCAGGCAGTGTGAGCAATACATAGACAATAAAAAGACATGCTTACTGTTTTGATGTATCTCAGAATTTTATAGATGAATTTAGAATGAAGCAAATCGGTTTCCCTTAGTTATGATAGCTAGTCATTTTACTTATAGTATGTTTTTCAGCATGTATTTTGTGTAATTTTGATTCAAATTGCATAAGCAAAGAATTTATAACTCAGGGTGCATTTTTTTTTTCAGAAACAACTTGGAGACATTTCAAAGTATCTTGTGAAAATCTTATACATACTTTTTGTGCTGAAATTCTTATTAAGTGAAACTTTCTATACCATGTAAATAAAGGAACAGAATAGCTCAAGAAACTAATAAAGAAACAATGATTCTATGAGCATTATTTTTATTAAGGTGTTTTGTTTGCTATTGTGACCATAATTTTTATAAATGTGTTTATTCAAAGAAGCATTGATATTTTGAGTCTTTGCTGGTAGCTACTTGTACACAAACTATTAGTACAAACAGACCACAACATCAATCTTAACTGCCTTCCAAGACAATCAATATGAAGCTTTTAAAAATACTCTTATGTTTTGCCAATCTGGGCCCTGATTCCTTATTCAACGATAGAGAAGCAGTATTATTTTTATTTAGGAATTAAATGTCATTAATGCTTCTTAGGACATTATTTCCTTTTGCAGAACAATTTTCTAGATGACTTTGGCCAGATCCAGTTTTCTCCAGTTTTTCACTTTTCATTCTCAAGAACAACTGTCCATTGTGCTGGGAACACAATACAGGATAGCTGACCAGCTGATCAGAACAGCATCCACTATGTTTCAGTTCCTCCAGGAGGTAGGATGCCTTTTAAAGCATTAGCCTAGCTGTCAGGTTTCCCTGAGTTATACAACCCTTGGTGGTTGCTTTCCAGTGTTTCTCTTTCTTGCAAATGGACTCCATTTCCTCTGGACAGTTTTCCTGAGCTCTTGAGGACAGCTACTCATAAATGTGGGTTCTGTTGCCCCTTGCTGCCAAACTAACTATAAGTAATAAATCCATTTTGAGGAACTTGTTGTGTGTAGGTCCCCTATCTCACCAGATTCAGGCAAGTTGGGAATCAGTGTGCATCAAACATACACTGCATCTATGGATAAAATTTAAATATAAGTAATTCTAATCATGCTAGCTCTCTCTTTGCAAATCAAACATGCTGATATAAACTGATGTAAAACCTCTAGCCTCTACAAAGTTCCCCACAATATCTCCCCAGTCATAATGTAAACAAAAGAAAAAGAAAAAGAAAACATGAAGAAGAATTTAAGAATGCTCTGATAAACTTTAACCTACCAGATATAAAAAAAAATCTTTCTGAATTGGTACATGGTTATAATCACAGAAACTCAGGAGGCAGAGGTGCATGCCTATAATCCCAGTGGCTCGGGAGGTGCAGGCAGGAGGACTGCAAGTTTGAGACCAGAGGCAGTCTGCGTAATTTAGTGAGACTTTATCTCAAAAAGTTAAAAAAAAAAGGGGGGGGGGTTGCAGCTCAATGGTACAACACTTGAAAAACATGCAAGCGTGAGGCCCTGGGTTCAACACCCAGTACCGCAAAAAACAAAAACAAAGAAAACAAAAAACAAAACCAAACAAACAACAATAACAAAAATCTCTCTACTGGATATTTTTGCAACTTCCTTGTACAACTCCAACCTACTGCTGAGTACTTCTACTTCTCTACTATTCTTATTGTGGCTCTTTCCACAGGTGCAGTTTCTCTTGGCAGAAACAGCCTTCTCTTGCTAATGTCACTGCTATTCTTTTTTACATTATTGTTCCTCTCCCTCTCCTGCCTCTCGAGTTGCTGGGATTACAAGAGTGCACCACCAACTCAGAAAGAGCATTCTTAAATTTTTCTTCACTGCTTCAAAATAAAAAATAAAAAATAATCTGATGGTACAGCTCAGTGGCAGAGTTCTTACAAAGTTTGTGTAAGGCCTTGGGTTCAACCCGTAGTACACTAATAATAATAATAATAATAATAATAATAATTTTAATACCATACACTTTCCTCCCAGAGTGCTTGTCACTGATTGACTGGTTTACTCATATCACTGAGGTCTTTATTTCCTGACGTGAGTCCTCTTCTAAAATCCACTACATCTGAAGTCACATCCACTTTGTGGGAGCAATGAGACAATTTAGCAGATTGGTCGAAAAAGCATATCTAAATCTGACTATGGGGCATCACTGATCAATCTTGAATCCCTCCCTACATAAAGTTTATTTGGAGTAGAAAATAGTAAGGTAAACCAATAACAAGTAGAATATATTTGTAAGTATATGTCTTTATAGATACATTAGGCTGTAATACACAAATGGTTATTGTTTTCTAGAAAGTTTTTAATACATTCTGATATTATTGTAGCTATAGCTCAGTTGGTAGAGCATTGCTCCTCATAGAGGACCTAGTTTTGATCCCCAGCACCTAAAAAATGGGAGAAGGATGTGGCAATCCACTCCTGAAGCAATCCTGAAACAGTAAGCCACTGAAAACCCTATGAGCATCAATATGAGTCAGATCCAACTCCGTGGCACCTAACAACAACAAATCTTAGAGCATAATAGAATATCAGTGGTTTATAGTATCAAATTTGTCTTATATATTCATTATCTTTTCAATAACATTATTCTGTTTTTATTTGAATTTTAATTATTAAAAGGCAGTGCTAACAATATTCACAGAAAATTAGAGTTTGGTATTATCTCAGTAATATGAATTCTGAAAGAAAAACTATAGCAAATAGGATATCAGAAACTCATAAAATAATCTGGAAGGTAAAGAAAGAAAGTTAATACCTTAAACATAAAGAGAAATAATTAATGGGGATTGTTGTTTTTAGGTGCCGTCAAATTGGGTCTGAATCATAGTGACCCTATATACAACAGAAGGAAACACTCCCTGATTCTGTGCCAGGTACATGATCTTATTTATGTTTATGCCCATTGTTGCAGACACCATGTCAATCCATCTAGTTGAAGGTTGTCCTTTTTTTCATTGACCTGCCCAGACATGATGACCTTCTCCAGGGATTGGTCCCTCCTGACTAACATGCCTAAAACATGTAAGACACAGTCTAATCATCCTTGCTTTCAAGCAGAACTCTGGTTGCAATTCTTATAAGATGTACCTATTGGTTCTTTTTGCAGTCCATGGTATATTCAATATTCATCTACAGCACTATAATTCAAAATCATCAATTCTCCTGTCTCCCTTGTCCAATATCCAGCTTTCAAAATTATGTGATGCTACTGAAAATATCATGGCTTTAGTCAGGTGCACCTTCCCCTCCAATGTGACATCTTTACTTTTCAAAATTGTAAAGAGGTCTTTTGCCACAGCTTTCTCAATGCAGTGTTTCTTTTGATTTCTTGACTGCTGCTTCCATTGATGTTGATTGTAGAGCCACATAAAACAAAATCTTGGATAACCTCAATATTTTCTCCATTTATTGTGAAGTTGCTTACTGACCCAGTTGTAAGGATTTTGTTTTGTTGAAGGTGAGGCTCATTCCATACTAAAGACTGTGTTCTTTGGTCTTTATGAGTAAATGTTTCAAATTCTCTTCAATTTCAGCAGAGCTGTGTCATCTGCATAACGCAGGTTGTTAATGAGATTTCCTTCAAACATGGTGCTGCTTTCTTCTTCATAAAATCCATCTCAGATTATTTGTTCATCATAGAGATTGAAAAGGTATGGTGAAAGGATACAGTCCTGAAGCACAGCTTTCTTGACTTTAAACCAGGCAGTGTTTCCTTGTTCTGTTTGAATGACTGCCTCCTGGTCCGTGTACAGATGAATACATGAATACAATTAAGTGGAATAGTGCCACAGCCATTTCTAATCATGTTGTCTGACAAGGTCCATACATGGGGAAGAGAGGTTCAAGGAACTCATCTTCCAAGAAATGGATGGGGATAAAGAAAAGAAATATGTGCCTTTTGCTTTCTAAAAATAGGATTACTGCTTCTAATTATTATGTACATAATTACTTCATGTTTAGGACTAATATGCATAACTAATATTGTATTAAACTCTAATGAAACAAATGCTAAAAGAATGACACGACTGGGGGAATTTGTAAATGAATTAGAAGTAATGACCACCAATTGTAAGGGTTATGTGGATATTATTCTAGTTAAAGCTGATCAAAAATTTCTACCCTGGAACTTGTGTTAAGTAATTTATGCTTCAGCTACAACAGGCTTAGTTGTTAGCCCCAACTTGGACTGAAGTGGCCCCACTTATGATAGCTAAAGTTTACAAAGAAAGTATAGAACAATCAAAAGAATACACAGGCCTGTTCCCATAGCACAAAAGCCTCCTTGACAATTTAACATGGAGGTGCTTATCTGTCCAAAGGCCAACCTTGGCTCCCAGCTGGGGAAAAGAGTAGATACACAACGTGGAGAGGTGCTTATCTACAGACCTTGGTTCCCAGTTAGAGAAAAAGAGTAAAGGCTGTTGTTCAATAAGGATAGAGTTCAAATACCCTATTATAGTTTATCATTTATGAAAAGCCTAAAAAGAAAGAGACCTTCCAAGTGTTTGGTGTCCAGAGATGATAAAGTTTGTGTTTTAAACTATGATTTGTTATGATTAACAGGTGCTTGTGAAACTTTGTTACATGAATAACTACATGTGCTATTCTTACTGCTTGCATGACCTCAGCCTAAAAAATTGTATAAAACATTGTGCTGTCTAAAAAATAAATGGAACAGATTCACATAGCCTCCGAGCTACTTTGTCTACCCATCACTGACTCCTCACCGGCCTTCAGGGACCCCTGGATCCTAGGCTGCAGCTGGACTACGGCAGAATAGTATTCCCATTTTTTCAGTGTTATCTATAATTTATTATAATTCACACAGTCAAATACCTTTGCATGGTCGATAAAACATTGATAGACATCTTCAATATTCTCTGCTTTTGATTAATATCCATCTGACATCAAAAATGATGTCCCTGGTTCCTCACCCTCTTCTGAATCTGGCTTGATTTGCTGGCAGTTCCCTATGTATATATGGCTGCAGTCACTTTTGAATGATCTTTAGCATAATTTTATTTGTGTGTGATATTAATAATATTTTTTGATAGTTTCCACATTTGGTTGGAGCCCCTTCCTTGGAAATAGGCACATACATCTATCTCTTCCAGTCAGTTGGCCAGGTAGTTGTTTTACATATCTCTTGGCATATGCAAGTGAGCACCTTCAATACTGCATCTGTTTGTTGAAACATCTCTATTGGTATTCTATCAATTCCTGTAGCCTTGTTTTTCATCAATTTCTTAAAGGCAGCTTCAATTACATTGTTTGAAGTATAATGTTAAAAATTATATTATATATTCTATATCTATTAGCTGTTTCTAAGCTACTTACATCTCTCCCAGCATTAGCTATCATATTACAAAATATTTTTTTATTGAACACCCTGCTGCCACATTTTATAATTCAGTTTTTCTTGGAACATTATTGTTAATGAATGACAATACCTCACAAGTTTTCCTCCATTTCCCTTTTCATTGTTAACAACATCAAATGGAGGTGATGTAGCTCAGTGGTAGAACACTTACCTAGCATGCTCAAGAGCCTGTGTTCTATCCCCCGAACAACAAGAAAAGATAGATATGTAGACAGAGAGCAAGAAAGAGAGAAATTCAGCAATAGAAAAGTCATTGAGACAGTATAATGCACCTAAAGTCTCAGATCTAATTTACTGAAAGTGCTACTGTGTGAAAATATTTTTGTAAATATTTATAATACGTGGTACCTAATAACCTATTTATAATGTCAATATACCTTAAATTAATATACTACTATATTTCTAATTTTTATAAATTTTCTTTCATTTTACTTGTTTCACAATGTTAGTCCTATTGTTCTCACTCATATGTCAAACCTAAAAAAGTTGATTCCATAGAAATATAGAGTAACAGTGCTCACTAGAGGCTAGGAATAGTAGGAGAGAAGGAGGTGGATAATGGGTACCAAATAGCAGATAAACGGAATAAATGCTAGTTTCCTGTGGCACAGTTGTTAGGTGTAATTAACAAAATTTTATTATGCATTTTATAAAGAACTAGAGGAGAATTACTCAAAGATACTCAACAGAAAAAGTGATAAATATTTAAGGACAGTTGTTGTTGTTGTTAGGTGCCGTCAAGTCGGTATCTGACTCGTAGCGACCCTCATAGGGTTTTCAATGGCTGAGTGCTTCGGGATTGCCTTGGGAGTGGATTGCAGGCCCTTCTCCCATTTTTGCGGTGCTGGGAATTGACCTCGGGGCCTCAGAGACTGCAGCACAGTGCTCTACCCACTGAGCTAAATCCCAGCATTTAAGGACAGGAAATGCTAATTACCCTGATTTTATCTTTAAACATTGTATACTCGTGCAAGTTATAAAACTGCATCCCATAAATATGGACAATTATGTGTCAATTTAAAATTTTTTAAATTTAAAAACAGAATATTTTCTATAAATGATGATCTTATTTAAAACAACATTTAAAAACAAATGTAAACAGGTTAAAAATGTGGATGTAAATAAAGACAGGTAGATATTTGTTGTTGTTAGATGCCTTTGATTCAGGTCCAACTCATAGAGACCCTCATAGGGTTTTCAATGGCTGATTGTTTCAAGATTGCTTTGAGAGTGGATTGTCATGACCTTCTCCCATAGCTAGATATGTAAGTGTATTAATGAGGCTTCGCCAGAATTCAGGCCATCTTTATTCTCTGTTAACCTGTACATTGATTATTGGATTGAATAGCTTTTGGAGCAAGTTCTATCAACTTTCAATTAATGTTTATATTAATGCTTCTTTTATATGTGCTGTTTGGAAAATATATTTTTGTGGGCATTAATTCAGATGGTTTAGAATAATTACTAACTTGATAGATATTATGGTTTTTCTTTTAAAATGTGCCAGGTCTAGAATACTTATGTTGCTTAATATATTTAGAGTACTAAACTTTGTCTTCTGCCATTTTCCAACCTAGAATAATAGATTTTACTTGTGCTAATTCTAATTGTGTTTGAGTATTTCAAGACAATAGAACTTTCTGGTAAAATAGCATACTCCTATTATAAAAAGGCTCTTCGTTCCATCTACATTTGAAAGAAACAAACATTTATTCTACTTGACTTGTCAAGTTGTTTTGGTGTAAAATTTTAGCTTTTTAATTCTATTTTTTTATTTAATGCATAATGATGCTCTCAATTACATAAGAGCCAGGTAATTGCTCTTGATATTTTTTCTCTATAATGTTTTATGAAAGCATTTGAGCAAAGATCTAAATATATCAAAATTAAATTATAATGGCTTGAAATTATTTCATTTTTGTTATGTGTGATTGTATGTGCTAATCTTGCTATTTCATTGTCAAAATATGGTTTGATTACACTAACAATCAAAATACAATGAAAATAATCTAAAGAGATAATAATCAGGGCAACCACATACATTTTCTATCTATCTATCTATCTATCTATCTATCTATCTATCTATCATCTACCTATATCTGTGTATCTACATAAACACACACATGCACACACAAGGGGAATTGAGAGAAAGAATGGGGTGGAGGTAGAGAATACTTGAACATTGTTGGAATGGAAATCAGTACAGTCATTATGGAAAAGAGCATGGAAAGTTCTCAAGAAATTAAAATGGGAACTATAATATGAGATAGCAATCCCACTCTCAGGAATGTAACCAAAGGAAATTACACCAGTTTATCAAAGGGACAACTGGACTTCCATGTTTATGACAGCACTATTTGTAGCCAAGAAAGGGAAACAACTGCTGTATCTATTAAGTGATGAGTGCATAAAGAAAATGTGATACTTGAACACAATGGAATACTATTCAACCACACAGGAAATGAAATCCTGCAATTGATGACAACACAGGTGTAAATGGAGATCATTATATTAAGTGAAATAAGTCAGAAACAGAAAGATGAATACCACGTGGTTTCACTTTCAGTATGATTTCAGTATGTGAAATGTATGAATGTTGATATCATAGAAGTTGAGAGTAGAACAGAGGCTACCAGAGTCTTAGGAGAGAAGAGGGAAAGTAGGGATGGGAGAGATTGGTTAATGGGTTCTAAGTTATAGTTAGAAGCAAGAAGTTCTGGTGTGCTGTTGCATAGTGGTGTGACTAGAGATGATAGTAATTAACTGTAATTTCAAACAGTAAGAAGAAATTATGTTGAAAGTTTTCACTATAAAAATAAATATTTGCATAACTAGACATGCTTAATTGGATTTAAACATTATATAATACATACAGGAGTTGAAGTTTTTCCTCCTACTTCCTTAATTTTGGGTTATCATATTTCCATCCTCGTTTCTTTGATAAATACCTGTTTATCCTAGGACACACTCACAGGGTGTAAGATATTTTATTTGTAAGAGGGGAAAGATGGTATTTATATTACAGCATTTTTTGATAATTAACATGAGTATAGTGAGTATGCTTGCAGCCATACCAATGTGGCATCTGATTCTTATTGCTCTTATTATTAGCTCACAGATGCTAAGCAGGGTTGGGCCTGGTTAGTACTTGAATAGGAGACTGCCTGGGAAAACCAGGTACTATAGGCTTAGAAGAAGGACCACCTGACAACCCACTCCCAAAAAACAATCAGCTGTTAAAAACCCTATGAATAGCAGAGAAAACAATAGTGTTTCGCCTGTTATACATAGTGTTGCTATGAGTCAGACACTGACTTGGCACCTAACAACAACAACATAATGAGTATAATGTGCACCTCAGTAGCACATAGGTATCAAAATAGGTGGCTGAGAGTCACCTTTTATTTTTCTTAATTATTAATTCTGTTTGATTATTCTGCTCATAACTCTTTTAATCCACCAACCATCTCTGCACTACTATTGACAAAGTTTTAAGTATGCATACTTTGTCAATATACTATGAAAGCTACAAGAAATTTAAGCATCCTTCAAATCTCACATTCATTTTCTTTCATGTTAGATGTCAGCAGCAGCTAATAGGTGGCTGCATCTTCAGCTATATAATATACATCTTCATCTTCTGGTACCCAGGCTGAAGAGGCAGACTCCCTTTGGGATATGCTGGTTTTGTTACCGAAAGAAATGAGTGAAAGAATATACACAATGACCCTTCAAGTATTTGGGAGACAACATGTGGTTACTCCATTCAAATTTCACTAGTCTGAGCAAGAGATATGGCCAAGCCAATAAGAAGCCAGGGAATCATACTGGGCATATGACTGCAAGTCATCTGGCAATAAATAGGGATTTGTCATTTTCCTAGAGTGTGGGATAAGGTAAGCTACCAGAACAAAGTGCCAATCTAGCCTCATTTGACTTATAATAGTAGCTTCACTACAGGTCTCCAGGCCTTTATTATTTTGGGCTTTCATCCTATCCTCTCCAGAATAAAAAAAGAGTAAGAAAGAAGGAGACAAAACACAAATATTTTCATATCACTCCCTATTTAATATCTTACTTTGTTTTTTCATCACCTTACAGACAAAATCTAAACACCTTTGTGGTCATAAACCTATCAGTTTACTTTGATCTGCTGACACTGCTCATATGTTAGGTTGCATTTCCTAAATACTTTGTATTTATTTTATCTCTAAGTCTTTACATATATTTTCCTTCTGCCAAAAACACCATATTCTCTCCTGTCTACTCCTTCTGTTATTTTCAAGGGGATAGGAGAAGAGGAGAAAACAAATTTTCAAACTGAGACAAATATGCTTTTAGTGATCACACTCTTACCAGTCAAGTATCCTGGCAGGCACTCGCATCATTAAGTATTTCTCCCACAGCAAGCAAGTTAGTGACCTCTTCCAATAAATAGTGTTGAATGAATGTTTACATGAATGAACATTTAGTACTAAGCTTAGCAATTAGCACAATAGAACTCCACTTTGATCCTAGCAGATAATCTTGTCATTTTTGTGGTGTGAAGCTGCCAGCTTGGATTGAAAATCTATTTATAGTCCTCCCAGATTTAACTTGTCATCTTTCATATAAACAACTTGAGAAATGAAGTACAGAACAGATTTTGATTTCTGATGTGCCACTTGAGGAAGTACCTCCCAAATAATTCTAAACATGTCCATGAACAAACTGAGATTCTTTAAATATAAATAATATGCTTTCTTCCTCTTTCTCCACCCATTTTCTGTGTTTTATTTTTCTACCCTTGGTCCTTGGTTTCACTCAGTTAGCTGCTATTCTCATTATGGATTTACATTCACCAACATAGCTCACATTTATGAAACATTCACTAAGTTGGAAACTTACCTTTAATCATTATAGCAAGTGTCCTAAGCTATCTCATGAGATCAGTTCTCTTATTGTCCATATTTAATTGATGAGGAAATTAATTTAAAGATATATGAATTAATTTGCCTAGGTACACACATCATTGGTAATCCCTAGGAAGGCAATGGTAGTCTCTAAAGAGAATAACTAAATACTTCTTTTGTCTTATTTTTTTCTGTTCTTAGTTGGGTGACCAAGAAGACAAAAGCTAACATCACACATTTGTTGATGACAGAGTCTAAGTTGGAGAGCATAGCTTATACCTGCAAAAAAGTAAACTTAATCATTATAAACTTTTGGAATAGGCAGATATGCAAAGGCAGGTATGGTCCTGATGGATCAGGCCAGAGCTCAACTCAGAGGATTAAACCTAGTTAAACTATTACCAAGATCTGAAGGATCAAAAGAGATTGTCTGTCCACTTCAATGATATTACTGCCAAGGGGAAACTCAAGTCTAGGCAAATGATATATGCCTAGTGATTTGTTTCATTGTTTTCCAAAAGATATGCTTACCTACTTCTCTGGAAGTAGAATGAGTACAAGATCAGAGAGGCCAGTGGAGTCACATAAAATAAAAATCCTTTACATAGAAAATAGAAGAAAAAAAAAAACTAGGAGGAAAGAAGTGCTGCTTTCAAATAATGATTATTTTACATTTTTTTCATTTCATTCTTTTCCACCCTCCCTGTTATATTCAGCTGATGACTTTGCTTCATACTTCATTGAGAAATAGTAATAGCTAACATTTCCATTATGTTTTCTCAAGCCAGACACTGCTCTAACAGTTTTACATATACTGAGTGTTTTAATGAAATGGAAGCAATCAGGCAGAAATTCGATATATTGCATAATGCCAAATGTAGCAAACACATTCTTTTCTTACATGTGTGATCTTCTATCTTTAATGTTACAGTGGATAAATTCTTCTACTTTTAAAATTAGATAAAACTGCCACCACAAACTCAAGCTTGTGTTTTCGCACAAACCTTTTGTTAATTTCTTAAGAACTTTCCTCCTAAAATTATTCTGTTTTTATTACTAAACTTTAGTAATTTCTTTACTACTCAACTATGACTATAACATCTCTACTTATAAAAATGACTTCCTCAAGATAGATACCATGGTACATGCCTATAATCCTAGTAACTGGGAACCTGAAGCCAGAGGCAGCCTGGGCAACTTAGTAAGAACCTGTCTTAAAATAAAAAGTTGTAAAAAAGGAGCTGGATTTGCAGTTCAGTGATAGAGGACTTGACAAACATGAGTGAGGCCCAGAGTTCAATTCCCCTATTACTACAAAAAGGATAACTAAACAAAAATTTTCCTCAAATTATGTTTTATTTTAATTGACAAAGTTATATATACTTATTGTATAATATGTTGCTTTAAATATGTGCATATTGAAAATGAGGGCTGGGATTTAGCTCAGTTAGTAGAGCGCTGTGCTACAGTCTCTGAGGTTCCGAGTTCAATTACCAGCACCGCAAAAATGGGAGAAGGGCCTGGCAATCCACTCCCAAGGCAATCCCGAAATAGCCATTGAAAACCCTATGAGGGTGGCTATGAATCGGATACCGATTCGACGGCACCTAACAACAACAACATATTGAAAATGGTTACACTAAGCTAATTAACATGTTACCTCATGTACTTATCATTTCTTTAGGCAGAACACTTAAAATATACTCTTAATAATTTTCAAGAACACAATATATTGTTATTAAATATAGTCACCATATTGTAAAATAGATCTCTTGAATTTAATTCTCCTATCTAACTGAAAGCCTGAAGCCATACCACTGTGGCGGCCAATCCCCTCAGATCTTGGAAGCTAAGCAGAGTCAGGCCTGATTAGGAGAGACTGCCTGAGAACACCAGGTGCTGTAGGATTGGGAGAAGGACCTGGCAACCCACTCCCAAAAAACAATCAGCCATTGAAAACCCTATGAATAGCATAAAAGCACTAACAATACTGTTTCACCTATTGTATGTAGGGTTGCTATGAGTTGGACGTCAACTCTAGGGCACCTAACAACCACAAACAACATCTAACTGAAGTGGGTAAAGGATTGGGCAATCCACTCCTGAAGCCATCCTGAAACAATCAGCAATTGAAAACACTGTAAGGGTCTCTATGAGTCAGACCCTACTCTACCGCACCAAATAACAATAATATCAGACTGAAATTTCACATCTTTTCACCAGTATTTCCTCAATTCTCTCAACTCCTAGCACCCAGTAACCACTATTTTACTCTCCACTTTTGAACTCAACTATTTTAGATTCCCCATGTAACTGAGATCACGCAGTATTTGCTTTTCTGTCTGGCTAATTTCAAATTCCATTGTTCCCCATAGCTTTCTCCATGGTATCACAAGTGGCAGGATTCCCTTTCAAATATATTTCGAAGGAATAATGAAAATTCTGTTGCCATTCCCTCAACTCTGTTATGGTTTTAACTGAGCCTAAATTTATTTCACTGCCAAGCATTCCAATGAAATTAATACTGTCATAGCTATTAGGTTCTCCTATATCAAATTCTGTGGTTATTTTTCTTTTGGTATATTTACTTTCTTCTTCTTGTATTTTATATCAATGTAAACTTATCTCTTAAATATTTAATTAGCATACAAAATGGTTTGCATTATGACATTTTCATACATGTATATCATGTACTTTGCTCATATTCAACCCAAATCCCTATTTTGGTATATTTCTTAATCTTCATCTTTCTTGAAACATTACTTTATTGATATAATATGTTGACATGACAGCATTTTCTTTCCTTCCCTCCTTCCTTCCTCCCTTCTTCCTTCTCTTTTTTCCATTTTTATTCTTGCCTGCTTTCT
>VMDO01036136.1:0-15424 GCA_007922755.1 Pedetes capensis
TGCTTGGCTACTTTTTTCTTTATCATATTTCCATGTGCCTGGAAACCCTTACTAACCCCTGTTCCACCTTTTCTTTTGCTTGTTTTCCCTGTGTCTTTCTTGTTTCCCTCTGTCCTGTCCTCTTTAGCCAGCTATAGAGCCCACGGTCGAATCTGTATTCGTGAACAAAAGGTTGGAAGGTAGCAAGACCTCAGGTTCTGGCTGTCCTCCCAGTCCCTGGGGATGCTTCATGGACATAACGAAAGGGCCAGCAACTCCTTAAGGCTAACCTGCAAGTGACCCTGAAGCCAGCGCCCGTGGGCCGTCCTGCAGCCAATGAAAATGCTGTCATGCCCTCTTCTGAGTCATCTATGCCCCACAGAAAACTAGGAACATAAAAGCAAGAGAGGCGGCAGGGCCCAGGGTAGACTGAGCAAATCTGTGCCCTTGCCCAGACCAATTCTTTCCATGAGTAAGCAGAAAAATGAGGCATTGCAGAAAAGCCAGGACCCTTCTCCAAGCAGGATTTCAGAGAGGCCCCGCGGTGCACCTCCGCCTCACCCCGGGTTGTGCAAATGTAGCTGGCGGTCACTGAAGGCTCTCTGCCTCCCGCCCACGGGGTGAGAAAATATGGAATCCTGTATCTTTAAGAACCGAAACCGTGCAGAAACAGGATTTGATACCGTGCAGGAGACAGGACACTTCCCTTTTGCCGCTCAAGTTTCATCTTCAGTGTCAGGAACCGCGCAGGGGGCGCCGGGGCCCAGGGCTGCGGCCCCCAGCCTGCCCTGGCTGCTCTCTGGAGATGAGTGCGCCTTCTTTCCTTCTGAGTGCGGCTCGCCGCAGCTCGAGCAAGTTTGAGAAAGTCCCGCCTGCCTCTGCACGTCGCCTGGGTTCCCTGGAAGAGGGGGGCACCGCGTCCAGGCGCAGATGCGGGCCGGTGCCCGGAACCGCCAGCCCACTTCTGCCCCCACACCCTCTGTCACCCCTGGGCTGAGGCTGGTCTGGGCGTGGTGAGGGGGAGGGACCTCTGGGAGAAGGCTTCCAGGGGTGAGGTCCAGCCTCCTCGGTTTGTAGCTAAGGCGGTGGAGGCCCAAGATGCCCTAGGGACCTCCCTCCTGAGGGTCAGAGTGAGGCAGGGTCAGGGCCGGGGCACCCTGACTTCCCCCACTGCTGGGAGCTGTGCCATTCCAGAGGGACCCAAGCCACAGCTTCCCACAGGGTGTCCCGGATGGGTTGCACTGGTTTCTCTCCCTCTCACCTCTACCCACACTTGTTGTTGTTAGGGGCCATAGAGTCAGGTCCCACCAGTAGTGACCCTGTGTACAACAGAAAGAAACCCTCCCCAGCACTGTGGCATGCCCAGCACTGTGTCACTGCTTCTCGGCTATTCATAGGGTTTTCACTGGTTGATTGCTTCAGGAGTGGGCTGCCACATCCTTCTCTCATTTTTGCAGCGCTGGGGGTCAAACCCAGGGCCTCAGAGAGTGCAAAGCAGCACTCTAAATCCACACTCCAAATACATCATCCACTTTTCTCTGCCCAGGAGTCTGTGGTGGTTGGTTCCTGGCTGGCATCATGGGAGGCACTGGTAGGAGGCTGGAGGGTGGATCAAGAGGGCCATCAGGGGGCGGGGCGGGGGGGTGCTTCTTGCGTTCCTGTCCACATGTGGCAGTGGCTCCATTCTTCCGGGATCACCTTCGGGCCCCAGGTTTCACTAGCTCCAACGATACCCCCCTGTGGCTCTACCTAGATGTGGTAATAAATAGCTCCTCACTATTGACCGCCCCGGGCGCCTGGACATCCCTTGTTGGTTCCCTAACCAGCCCATATCCTTTTACTTCATACTTCATCCCTGCAGAATCCCCAGGTTCACTGAGTACCTTGATTTTGGCCCTCATAATCCCCCCGCCCCCCCATACTTGCGGGCTGAAGCCATTGCCTCACACATACTCTGCAAGTGCTCTACCACTGGGCTGCACCCCCAGCCCATTCTTTATTTATCTTGAGACAGAGTCTTGCTAAATTACGCAGGCTGCCTCTGGCCTCGAACTCTCGATCCTCCTGCTTCTGCCTCCAGAGTCGCTGGGATTTCAGACACTCACCAGCCTTCATTTTACCTTATATGCGTTCCCTTCTTGCCTGGTCCGTTACTCTCTGGTCTCTCCACATACCTCCAGAGTAATCGGCTGAGAAGCCAAATCTGACTATTTCTTTCTCCTGATTAAAAATCTTTCCTGGTTATGATGAGGAAAAAACAAAAACAAAAAACAAACATAAAAAACCTTCCTGCCCAAACAAGGCCCCTCCCAATCTGCTTCTAATCTCACCTATGCCTCCAGCTACTTATCTGGAAGTACAGAGAGGATAAAGCAGATATAGGAGGTGACAAGAGCGGATAGACGCAGATGGCAGGCAGACAGTAAGGACTGGGAGGCTCAGGGATGTGGCTCCGGGGTACAGTGCTCTCCTAGCATGCATAAGGCCCTGGGTTCAATTCCCCAGTATTGAAAAAACAAAAAAGTTTGATACCAGGAGCAGTGACGCGCACCTGTCATCCCAGTAACTTGGGATGCATTGTTCTTCTTACATATTACTTGATTCGATTCGCCAACATTTTGCTAAGACTATCTGCGTGTATCCTATGGAGGGCGTTGTCCCATAATGTTTTTCTTGAGCTGGTTTTGTATAATTTTGGCAAAAAGATTTATTTTTAAAAATTAAAATGCAGATCTCATTTTAATATTTTAAATTAAAATATAAACATATACCTCATGTAGAAAAGTAAACTTTGACCTCATCATTAGTTGTCACAAAGTCCAGACTACTGTCACTGCCCCAAGACCTAAGCCAGGCCTGGTACCAGTTTCCTTCTGAGGCCCCCCACGCCTGAGGTCCTCTGGGTTGGGTGAGCGCTTTCCTGAGCAGGGCTGAGCCGTCATTTTCCCTCCCCTGCAAGGATACCTGGTAACTGGCCATTGAAGGTCCCCTGCCCCAGGCAGGGCCAGGAGCATTGGCAGGGAGGGGTGAGGGTGAATCACTGCCTGAATCATCAGGGCAGGGAGGAGGCTAGAGGACGGGGCTTTCCTGCCAGTGCCTGGGTCCTCTTCGGGTGTGAGAAGCCACACTTGGTTCTGGCAGGCAGCCCCACAGCTGCTGTCCTATTTGCATGATGATTTACATGACTGGGTCTTAGGCATTCCTTGGTAGGTATTTTTCTAGGGAGTCTGGGCAGAGCTTTACACATATGTATAAAGGGAGGAATTGTGGGGGGTGATGAAGGATCAGGGAGTATATTTTTGGTTGTTTCCTCATTTATGCATTTCTACCAGTTGCTCCCCCATGTGTCTGTCACCTTGTGTTGCTGTGATGCTGAAAGCCATGCCACCAGTTTTCAGATACCAGCAGGGCCACCCATGGTGGACAGGTTTCAGCTGAGCTTCCAGACTAAGTTACACTAGGGAGAGGGACCCAGCAGCCCACTCCTAAAACAATCAGCCATTGAAAATCCTATGAATAACAGAGAAGCACTGTCAAATACAGTTCCAGAAAATGAGCCCCCCAGGGTAGAAGGCATGCAAGAGGCAACTGAGGAAGAGGGGCCTCCTCAAAGTAGAGTTGGCTTTAATGATGGGAATGGGGTAAAGCCCCTGGGACTTCCTTTTGCTGATGTGGCAGGACTCAAAATGAGAAGAAACATAGTGGCTGTAACAATGAGCTCAAACATAAAAAGATCGTGTGCACAGCACAGTGTTGGGTAGTGTTTCATTCTGCTGCACTAGTGGTCACTATGAGTTGGACCTGATGCGACGGCACCTATCAACAACAGTAACAACCAGTTACTAATGCAATCACAGCCCTGAAATTGGAGCATCGAAGTAGGGTCTGCCTTACAAAGAACTTTATGTGGGGTGTTTGGCACTGGAGGAGGAGGACAGGAAGTGAACCTGTAAACACAGTCTTCCTTGGCTTGTGAGGAATGGACAGTGAGATGGAAGCAGAAGGAAAGAAAGATCCTGGGAATCCCCACAAAGGGAGTTCTGTGCAAATGGGCTGAGAAGGCACAGAGGCATGTGGGTGATGCTCGGGTGTGAAGTGGAGGTGACATAGCCCAGGGGAAACCAGAGATGAATTGGCCGTACCCTCAGGGTCTCAAGCTCCTCCTCCTTCAGTGAGATTAATCATACTCCCTCGCTCAGTTGCTCTCGGGGTTAGATAGGAAGGTCTCCTCCCAGTGGCTCTCAGTAAACCAAGATGCTGCATGGCATATTCTGCTCCATGACTACCTTTTCCACTGTGAATCTTGGCTTTTCTTTGTTGTTGTTAGGTGCCATCGAGTTGGTATCCGAATAATAGCGACCCTACATACAACAGGTGAAACACTATTGTCAGTGCTTCTCTGCTAGTCATAGGGTTTTCAATGGTGGATTGATTTTTGGGAGTGGGTTACCAGGTCCTTCTCCCAAGCCTACAGCACCTGGTGTTCCCAGTCAGTCTCCCATCCAAGGACTAACCAGGCCCAACCCTGCTTAGCTTCTGAGATCTCACGGGATCGGATGCCACAGGGCTACAGCCTGGGTTTTCTTTGGGATCTACTATACTATATCCACCATGTTTGGGAGAGCAGCAGGTCAACGAAGAAAAGGAAAACCCTCCACCAGAGGGACTGACACAGTGTCTGCAAGAATGGGCTTAAACATAAATAAGATCGTGTGCCTGGCACAGAATCAGCAAGTGTTTTGATCTGCTGTACATAGGGTTGCTATGAGTCGGACTCCACTCGACAGCACCTAACAACAGAAACAACAACAACTATATCCATAAATAGCTGGAACGAATGCAATGTGCCCCCTGCAGCCCCCAAACAGGAGAGACCAGGATGCTCTGAGTGGGACATCAGCCTCATGAGTGGTACAACTTCCCAGGCCCAGCCAGAAGGCTGTCACACGTGGGCAGGTTGAGAGGCAGCAGGCAGAGCAAAGGAGCACAGAGTCAATCTGTGTTCAAATCTCAGCTGTTTTTTAACCTCCCTGCGCCTTCGCCTTCGTTTCTTTATCTGTCAAACACTGGTAATAACAGCCCTTGCCTCATAGGGGTGTTGTGAGAATCCCCAGAGCTAACACACAAAGCACCTGGAACAGCGCCTGGCACAGAGTAAGCACAACGCAAACCTTAGTTATTCTGACTCAGTAGAGACCTGAGGGTATGAAATTTTGGGTTTTGTCTCTGATAATTTTTGATGAGGGAGTGACTGGACTGTGAGGGGTGTGGAGAGGGGTGCAGCCAGCAGACTCAGGATGGCCAGATGCGGCAGGCAGAGGCTTCACATGCCACGGTCTGTGAGTGTTTAGGGGAGACAAGAACCAAGATGGTGGGGGGGGGGAGGGCATGCTGGCCCATAACTGGACAGCTCTTCCAAGAGATTCACACTTAATTTCTAGCAGCATCCACAGGTGGCTCAGAGCCCTGCCCAGGATGTCATTTCATCTTACAGAAAGCGGATGGACGTGTCCCCACAGCCTTTCTGTGAACTCTGCCCACAAACGGCAGCCTCTGCCCCCAGCCAAGCTTTCTATGGTGACTTTGGTGCATGAATCTGACTTTGGGAATGTCTTATTTTTCCTACCATTATTTTCTACTCTTTCCATTTTCCCCTTTACTTTTTACTTTTTAAAAATCTTGCTGCATGGCATGCATTTCTGTAAGCCGCCTTAAGTTGTTCCTGGGATTTAGCTCAGTTGGTAGAGCACAGCTCTGCAGTCTCTCCAGTCCTGAGTTCGATTCCCAGCACCACAAAAATGGGAGAAGGACCTGGCAATCCACTCTCGAGGCAATCCCGAAACAATCAGTCATTGAAAACCCTAGAAGGGTCGCTATGAGTGGGACACAACTTGACAGCACCTAACAACAACAACAAGGATAGGCAGAGAATAAATAAATAAACCAGTCCCCTGAGATCTTATTTACTTTTCTTGATAAAGAACTATGAACATGTTTGTTTATTGTTTGTTTGTTTTTCCAGGTTCCCTGCCTCCTCCTGTCTCTTGAAACATCTTTACCAAGCTCGAGCTCTGAGGAACCCTGTTTGTAAACCAGCAGTCCACTCACTCCATGGAAACCACAGGGCAGTGCTTGGTGTATCATTAATGCAAAAAATAAGGAAGTGAGACAGTTTCTTATGACCATCTGGACTATTTGCTTATTGTTGGTGGACATTAGCTGCTGAAGAAGGAATATTAGCTAATCATGAACAGGAGAGAGCAATGAAGGAAAACAAGAGTCCTGTTTACCTTATCACATAAGATAATCACAGTGAGTCTAAGTAACCACCAGCCCCTAAGGACTACTGGAGGAATAAAAACAGAGGCAATAGCTAAAGGAGGGTCTTTGATGTGAAACAGAAAGGAAGAAAATTCTGAAATTCTGAAGCAGCTTTGAAATGGAGTTTTAACAATCTTCCCCCATACAGCGAGCTCCCCATTCCTCAAATTCCGGAGTGGGCTGCCAGGTCCTCCTCCCTAGCCTGAAGAACCTGGTATTCCCAGGCGGTCTCCCATCCAAGGACTAATCAGGCTGAGCCTGCTTAGCTTCTGAGATCAGGTGAGATCGGATGGCAGGGTGCTATGGCTGCAGACATTCCAAACGGCATATAGATATTTAATTTTCTCAAGAAGCCACGAGATGGGTATTGGTATTACTCCCGTTTCGTAGATAAGAAAAGTGAGGCTCAAAGGCATTAAATAACTCGCTTGGTGTCACACATATTTAATGGCAGATCCAGAACTTGAACCTGAAATTCCACTTTCCCCCAGGGCGCACGCAGATGCGTGGCTCTCTTCAATGGTGGGAAAGACTTTGGGAAAGAGACGCGGGCAGGCAACTTTGTAACTTATTTCTGATGCCCGGAAGGAACTTCCCTCGCTGGGTTTCTGAAGCTGGAGCAAATGCGCCTGGCAGGGAAGAGTCCGCCTTAGCTGGCGAGTTGCGCAACAGCTGAAGCCCGCGGCTGGTGAGCGCGCTCGTGTCTGACCGTGCGGTGAGAGAGGCGGGGGCTGGAACTGGCTGGGGCTGGGAGGAGCTGCGGGGACAGAGGGAGGCAGGCCGGGATAGAGATGCAGCGATCGATGGGGGCTGCTGGGGCTCCGGCGCTCGCTGCTGCAGCCCCGCCCTGCTCAGGGATCGAGGCCCGCGAGGCCGAGAGAGAGGAGAAGGACTTGGTGGGGAGGGCAGGCGCGTCCTCCACAGCCGCTTCCCAAGCCTCGGGGCGGCAGGGCCAGGTGGGTCCCCAAGTCCCCGGGCTTCGGTCCTCCTCGGAGGGGGTGTGGCAGGATCCCGAGTCACCGTGCTTGCAGCGCCACCTTCTGGCGGCTCGTGGGCTCGCCGCGGGTCCCTCTGCTCTCTGTGCATCAGCGGCTCAGTCCTGGGGCGCCCGGCCCAGATCCCTAGAGGGCCTGAGTGCTGGGGCTCAGAGCGGAGCCACCTGTGCCTGGCTTTGAGGACAACGCTCCTGGACGCCCTCCTGGGGGCCTCTGGCTTCTCCGTCTCTAAGTGTGACTCCTTCCCTATGTCAGGGGATCATCCTTGGACCAGGCCATCAGAACCTTGTCTCCTGGACAGGCAGGGGGCTTGGGCCTTAGCAGGCACCATGGAGAAGAAGGGGATTGAAACTCACCCCTGCCACTTGCCCATGATGGTTGAAGCCACATGTGTCTCTCGGGACATCAGAAGGGCGTTTTCTAATGGGCCATTCACTAATCCAAACCACTGATCCATTTGCAAAAGGAAGACCCCAGGCTCTTGGCACACTGGGTACCCAGAGCTGGACACCCAGGGCTGATGCCACACTGGGTGTGCCCTAGTTTGGACAGTACCGGGAGAAACGCGCCCGCTCTGTCCTCTGTCTCTCCTTCCCCCTCCACTTCTTGCCCTTTGCTCCCCTCTTCTTTCTCTCACAACCACGTGCCAGCCTCTTCCTTGTCTCAGGCCTACCTCTTCTCTGTGTGGGTCAGGTACTTCTCCCTCTAGAAGCCTGCTTCACGCTCTTCTCTCTGTACCTTTTCCTGGGAAACAGAAATATCCTTGTGCAGAGTCAGCCAGGGAAACCAGTTTATCTCAAGTTTCTTTCCAGGTTTACCCAAGCGTCTCCAAGTGCCTCCTCCTTCTCTGTAATTATTTCTTCGTGGTGTGCTGTCTTTTCACAAACTTTATGTCCACCCTCTGTTGTAACTTCTGCGTCGGGCATAGCGAACGATGAATGACTTGACTCTGGTTCTTGTATCTGGCGCCCGAAGGCCGCGCAGACCGAGCCTTTGCAATGCCTGAGAGGAAGCCGCCTCCCGTCCCACCCCCAGCCCCAGTCGGCTGCTCCCGGAGGGGGACAGGGGTAGGACTGTGTGTGGACCGGAGAATGTGACAGTTCCCATGTCCAGGCCCCAGATCCGCTTGGGTTTTTATGGCTCATAGATCAAACACACAGTTTCGAGCAGAAAGACCTGATCTGAACGAACCAAAACATTGTGTGGTTCTTAGAAGCCTGCTTTGCACTCATTTCCTCCTCAGGAGGACCTGTCTCCCTGACAGCTGTTTGGCTTGAGTGACATCATTTTAAAGATGCCGGCACCTCCTAAGTAGGGTCTCAGTCCCTTTGGGTTGTGTGCAAAATACCACAAACTGGGGGCTTATAGACAACAGACATTTATTTCTCCTAGTTCTAGAGGCTGGGAAGTTCAAGACCGCGGAGCCAGCAGATTCTGCGTCTGGTGAGATCAGGCTTCTCGCTGTGCCCTCACAGTGAAAGGGGTCAGGGGTTTGTTGGATCTCTTTTGTGATGGCACTAATCTCATTCAAGAGGGCTCCACCCTCATCTCCTGCCAAAGGCCTCACCTCCCAATATTGTCACCTGGGAGCTAAGATTTCAACATATAGACATTCAGACCAGAATAAGTACTTAATAAGTCCATTTTCCTTCCTTTGGCATTTACCAGCCACTTCCTAAGAGACCCCCACGTGTCTGTCAGCTTGTCACGCTGTGGGGCCTTGCGTGTTGTTGTGTTACTGAAAGCTATGCCACCAGATATTTCAGATCCCAGCAGGGCCACCTATGGTGGATGTGACAGGTTTCAGCTGGGCTTCCAGACTAAGACAGACTAGAGAGAAGGACCTGGCAGCCCACTCCCAAAACAATTAGCCATCAAAACCCCTAGGAATAGCAGAGAAGCACTGTCAGATATACTGCCATAAAATGAGCCCCCCAGGCTGGAAAGCATTCAAGAAACGAGTAGGGAAGAGTTGCCTCCTCCAAGTAGAATCGGCCTTAATGACAAGAATGGAGTAAAACCCCTGGGACCTCCTTTGGATGATGTGACACGACTCAAAATGAGAGGAAACATAGTGGTTGCAACATTGGGCTCAAACATAAGAAGCCTGTGTACATGGCACAGTGCTGGGGAGTGTTTCATTCTATTGTACATAGGTCATTATGAGTGGATCCGACTCAACGGCACCCAACAACAACAACAACAATGACCCCTTGCGATGCTGTGAGGACTAAATCGGATAAAGCATGTAAAGGGCTTAACATGGTGCCAGTCCAGAGTGAGCTCTCGAGACAAGTCACCCATAATAATCTTGACAACAACCTCCACGTGGATGACCTATGAGCGCCTCAAGCTCAGAATGTCTTCCCCACAAACCAGCTCTCTCGCGGCCCTTTTTAGTTCCCTTGGAGTCAGCTTTCCCTCTGTGTGTCTTCAGGGACCTGGTCACTCGGATTCTGCTTTGTCCCTTCCTTGTGACTTTGTGGCCATCCCCATGTTTTTTTATGTCTTCCCTAGGCTCCTTTATGCCGGTTACACCCTTGAATCTCTCCAGCCAGCCAGCAGATTTATCTTGGGGATCATGTTACTCCTCTCCTCAAGAATCTCCTGTGGCTCCCTAGTGGCCACCAGCAAAATAACTACAGACTCCTCCCCAGGTGTTCCAGATCCTGCACAATAAGCCCATGTCACACCTGACTGCCCTCTTCCCTGCCCTCTCCTCATCCAACTTTTCTTCCTGGAAGGGATATATCTGTCCCCACTGCCCTCTTGCTTTATCATCAGGACAGACTTGCAAGAACCTACTGTAGGTTAAAAAAAAAAAAAAAAAAAAAGAAAAGAATCTTTTGGTACCGCCTTCAGCTCACTGGTCCCTTCTCCTCTCTGATTCCTCAAAATATCAGCCTTCTTGAAAGGGCCATAAAAACTCACCTGAAGCTCTGTTGCAGGGGTCTGGTCTCCTGGGAATACTGACATTGTGTCTGTCATCATGGGATTTCCAGCATCGATGTCCCAGGCAACGGCAGTGTGATTTCTGAAGCCTCGGAAGAGATCACAGCACAAGGGCTCCTCCGGAGCCAGCAGCTGTCCGTCTCCAGTACCCTCACCTGGCTTGGCTCGCTCCAGGAGCCGAGTTCATCGCCAGCCTTGCTTCAGCTTGGGCACAGCTGCAAGAGAAATGGCGATGTGGCCTGAGAAAGTGAACAGCCTGAAACCAACCAGAAACCACCCAAAGCCCTCAGCAGGGAGAGGGAGAGGAACGGCCTGCAGGCCAGCGGGGAGGCAGGGGGTGACAGAGACTCTGCAGGCTGGGATGGAGCCCGGGGTGAAGTGTGCACAGAAAGGCGCTCACAGGTGCACAGTGGGAGTTCTGAGAGAGATCTGGGGACCTACCTGGCCCCTCCTCAGTCTGCAGCACCTCAGAAGTCTACAAGCACAGCCCTGGCCAAGCCCAGCCAAAGCCTGCTCTGCCCCTTCTTGTCTTTTTAGGCCATGACTCCCAGATGCCAAGATCCAAGCTCTGTGTCCAAGCCTTCCCAGTTTCACCCCTGCCCTGGGTTCTCAGGATCCACTGGATATTAGGAAATCCACCATGAGGCTGGGCTCAGAGTAGGGGCCAGGGGACCGAGGGGGCCCGAGTTCTCCCTCTGGTCTCACAGCTACGTCGGCCTCAGCTTCTCAAAGGATTCCCAGGTCTCTTTCAGCTCTCACAACAGGAGAAATTACTTCGAAAAGCAGTGAAATCTGGTGAGTCAGTTTATCAGAATGTTTCAGCTGCAAATAACAAAACACTTAGTATAAGAATTAAATGGCCAGGCTCAGCGGCACACGCCTGTAATCCCAGGCAGAGGATCACAGGTTCGAGGCCAGAAGTAGTCTGCATAACTCAGTGAGACCCTGTCTCAAAATAAAAAATAAAAAATGGGCTGGGAGTGCAGGCTGGTGGTAGAGCACTTTGCAAAATATGTATGAGGCCCTGGGTTCAAGGTCCTAGTACCACAAAAACAAAACAAAACCAAAAACCCCCTAAATGATGGTGGCTGATTCAGCACAGAAAACCTGCAGGTCAGAGGCTATGATTCCAGAACTGGTAAGGTGAGTTGAGGACTCAGACTCTGCCATGGTCCTCTCTCTTTCTCTCTATTTTCTTCATTGTCTCTTGCTCTTCTTTCCTCCTGGTAACAAAACGGCTGCAATGGCTCCAAACTCCCCCTCTCATGTGGCAGTTTCTCGAGCAGGAAGAAAGGGGGCACAATCTGGGAGGAAAATCTTTCCTGGAAGCTTCCAGCAACTTCCTCTCAGGTCTTTTTGGTTACAGTTGAGTCCCAACCCTAACCTTGGACCAATTATAAGACAAGGGGACGGGACTGACCTGTTATGATTCACATAGTTGTGCCAGGCAGATGTGTGAACAAATGGAAGCTCGGGGTTCTGTTAGCCAGAAGGGGAACGGAGAATCACCGTTGGATATGGGGTGGGTTACCAGCAGCGCGTGCCTCAACCTAGCGGGATGCTTTCAGGAGCAAGAAACCAAGACGGTGTCTGGCTGCTGTAACCAGGAAGGAAGTTTTCTGAAAGGAAGGTATGCTGTGAGTCTACAGGAAACAGTCAGGAAAGAAACAGGAAGCCTAATAAATGCCTCTTAACCAGAACAGCCTGTTTTGGATTCCTTATGGCTGAGAAGAATTCTAGTGCCCCTGGGCTTTGGGCTGCTTGTTGGAGACTGAAGTCTTAGCAGAAGTGTGTTCCTGTCCCAGGCTGGGACTCGGGCCTGTGACCTGGATACGTGAGGACCGAGAGAAGGAGGACTTGGCCTTTTGCGTCTCCAAAGTGACCCGCGCGTAAGACCTTGGGCAATGGAAGATTTTTTTCCAGTAGGAAAGAGATGCTGGTTGCTGCACACACGAACCGAAGCCAGGGAGCCCAGCTCCTATCCAGGACTTTGGGAAGCCCGTACGGAGCCCATGGCTTGGGAAAAGCAATCATTAGGAAAGCAGAATGTGTATCTACCATGATTAATCACCAGGAAGCAAAATCAATAAGTAATGTCGCTATGCTTCCTATCATTTCACAAGTCTTATTCATCACTGGGTAAGCTTAATTCAATTACAACACAGACATCTGTTTTGTTTCTGGCACAGAGAGGCAGAAACTTCATCCCAGCTGCTGCAGATGATCGCAGGCTGGGAAGCAGGAAGCACAAAATCCAGGCTGTTCACGGAGGCAGGAGAATGCTTAGCATGGTCTGAACCACTGCAGGCTTTTCTTTATTTCGGGTGAGTTTTAAAATAAGACCAGAGATAACTCTTTTCTTCTTTCTTTGTTTCTTTGAGATAAGCTTTTACTATGTAGCTCAGGCTGGCCGTGAATTCTCAATCCTTCCACCTCAGCCTCAGACTCCGTGGTGCTGGGATTACAGTCTCTCTCTCTCTCTCTCTCTCTCTCTCTTTTTTTTTTGTGGTACTGGGGGTTGAACCCAGGGCCTCACACTTGCATGCTTTGCAAGTGCTGGACCACTGAACTGTGCCCGCAGCCCATTTTTTTTTTTAACTTTTTTGAGATGGGGTCTCGCTAAGTTATGCAGACTGCCTCTGCTCTCGAACTTGGGATCCTCCAGCCTCTGCCTCCTGAGCCGCTGGGATTGCAGGCCTGCGCCACCACGCCCGGCAGTCTCTTTGGTTTTGAGACAGAGTCTCACTATGTAGCCCAGGCTGGCCTTGAACTCTGGGTCCCTCTGCCACCTCCTTGCTAGGAGCTGGGACTACTGGTGTAGACCACCATGCCTGGTTTAGAGACAACTCTTTGAAACTAAATCCCATATGTACAACGTCCTGGGCCCACCACAGAGGGCCTCCCCTTTCTTCCTTTCCTGTCTTTCCCTCCTTTCCTTCTTCCCTCCCTTCCTTCTTCTCCCCCACCCACTTCCTGTCTCACTGCATTGCCCAGGCTGGCTTCAGCCTCATGGGTTCAGTATCCCCACTTCACCCTCCCCAGTAGCTCCGTAGCCAGTAGTAGTTGTTCTTAGTTACCTGGAGGAAAGTACCGAAACAAAATGGCTTCCATGGTAGCACCAAGCATTTATATTAACATGAGTGAAAATATTCTGAAGGAACCAGTGGACTGCTGGAAAGAGTTTGAAAGAACCTTTGCTTCCCTTGAGAGCTTTCAAAAAAGATCGACTTCTGCCTTTTGGGATTATTCTGCCCACCTCTGTTTAGGGTCAGAAGAATGGGGTGCGGCCTCTGAGCTCACCTCACTTTATCCGAGAGACCCTTTCCTCCCTGCTTCGGGAAATGAGGTGCCTGACCCTTGGTGCCTGAGTTGACCTGCCCCAGAGCTACTCTCTGAGTACTTCCGTATAGGAACGTCCAGATTGCATAACTCCCCTGGCCTGGTTCCAGAACATTCTGTTCATCTGACCAGCCACACCCAATGAAGGCCAAATACGAGGGGGACAATGTAGGAGAGGCAAAGGGAGAGGTGAGCAGCTGAGTGGCGTTATGGGAAGTAGGATGTGACTAAGAAGCCCCGTTTCCAAAGAGGCCCTAACGCTGGGTACTCTGCTGCCCAGCGTGGCCTTTTGGGTGGCTTGGACAGGACCTGGAGCTAAACCAGGGGAGGAGAAGTGGGGAAGGGTTAGTGACTAGATGCTGTTTCCTCCCCTCCCTCCCTTCCTTCCTTCCCTTCCTCCCTGCTTCCTTCCTTTCTTCTTTCCTTCCTTCTCTTCCTTCCTTCCTTCCTTCCTTCCCTTCCTTTCCTTCCCCTCCCTTCCTTCCTTCCCTGCTTCCTTCCTTCCTTCTCTTCTCCTCTCTTCCTTCCTTCCTTCCCTCCCTGTGTCCTTCCTTCCTTCCTTCTCTTCTCCTCTCTTCCTTCCTTCCTTCCTTCCCTCCCTGTGTCCGTCCTTCTGTCCTTCCTTCCTTCCTTCCTTCCTTCCTTCCTTCCTTCTTTCCTTCCTCTCTTCCTCTCTTTTTGTCTTTGGTACGAGGGGTGCTGAACCCAGGGCCTCACACATAGTTTGCAATCATTCTACCACTGAACTGCACCCCAACCCCCTTTTATTTTTTAAATTGAGGCAGGATCTCACTTAATTACTCAAGCTACCTCTGACCTTGAACCCAAGATCCTCCTGCTTTGCCTCCGGGGCTCCTGGAAATAGAGCCGTGCCCGTGCCCGGCTGAATGCTTTTTCTTCCTTTGCTTTCTGTTAGGTGGCCGTGGGACAGGAGTTGGGATGAAGAGGGATCCTCAGATCTGATTGGAGGCCAGGAGGGAGCAAGGAAAGATGAAGACGTTCGAGTAAAGGCAGCGTGGGAGAAAGGGAAAGAGCTGAGGACAGGGACGGGAACAGATGTGGGGGGGGACAGAGTGTCTGACAGGAGATCAAGCAGCCCATGGGGAGGGGAGCCCCAGAGAAGGCAAAGGAGAGAAACTGGAGAGCTGAAGGAGCAAGAGGAGGGTAAGTAGAGGCAGGCTGGTGGCAGGCATCACATGCCTGGTTGAGGATGGAGAGGGCACGTGGTCACCTAGGAAGTTAGTGGTCAGACTTAGAATATGGCCAGCAGGGCAGAGTGGCTCACGCCTGCCATCCCAGTGACTCAGGAGGCTGAGGCAGGAGGATCATGAGGTTGAGGCCAGAAGCAGCCTGTGAACTTAGTGAGACCTTGTCTCAAAAAAGAAAAAAGGGCTGGAAGTGCAGCCCAGTGGTACAGCACTGGCAAAGTATGTGCGAGGCCCTGAGTTCAACCTCTAAGTACCACAACATAAGTAAATAAATAAATAAGCAACAAACAAACAGATAGATAGATAAATAAAATAATAAGTGCATGGCCAGCCAGTTTCCCCAGGGTCTGTTCCCATCCTCTCTTGCCAGATAGGTGGTAGACTGGGGTTCTTGTTGGGACAGTCATTCCTTGGGTGTATCCTGGGACTATCTGTAGTGTTAGAAAGAGCCTGAAAGTGCAGATCACAGAGTTTATTTATATTTATTTACTTTTTTTCTTTCTTTTTTTTTTCCTTTCTTTTTCTTTTTCTTTCTTTCTTCCTTTTTTTTTTTTTTTTTTTTTTTTTTTTTTTTTTTTTTTTTTTTTTTTTTTTTTTTTTTTTTTTTTTTTTTTTTTTTTTTTTTTTTTT
>VMDO01036137.1:0-15392 GCA_007922755.1 Pedetes capensis
AAATAAAGGAAAAAGAAAAAAGAAACTTTTGGCTTATGCAGGTCAAAATTTCAGACTACCAGAAGAAAAGCGACATATATTACATTATTTGTACAAGCAATTTGCATACAGTGATACTCTTTTATCAACTAAAGGAAGTGTTATATCAGTATAGGTAACTGTTTACCAGTCAAGTTCCCAGACACAAGTCAAAGGCTAACTTTACATTTTGATTTGGCAATCTCAGTCCTCCATGTTATTACTTTTCCAGACATGGGTTCTATTGCTTCCCCTGCTAACAACTCCATTGATTTTCTTCTTGTTATATTTGCCTCTCTATGTATATCCTGAATTATTTTTATGATTGCCATCATCACCATTTTTTATTGCTAAAAAACATAGCTTTCAGATATAGGGCTTCTTTTTAGTAGATGAAAATGTCCTGGAATTAGTGATGGATGCACAATTTTGAATGTACTAAAAATATACACTTATAATGGATGAATTTTATGGTGTATGATTATGATGGTTAATTTTGATTGTCAACATTATGTCAGGAATACAGGAAATGTCAGGTGGGTGCCATGGTGCACAATTTTAATACCAGGGACTCAGAGACTGAGGCACGAGGATCGAGGATTCCACCCCAGAGGCAGCCTGTGAAACTTAGTGAGACCTTTTCTCGAAAGAAAGAAAGAAAGAAAAATAAAAGGGCAGATTAGGAGTGTGGCTCAGTCATAGAGCACTGGTCTATAATGCAAGAGGCCATGGCTTCAACCCCTAGTACCACCATGCGTACACACACACAGACACACAGACACACACACACACACACACACACACACCCCTAAGGTGAAGCATACCTCTAGGTGTGCACCTTCCAGAATTTCTTTTTCCTTTGCTTGTTGGCTTCCATGATGTGACCTTCTCTGCTCCATCTTGCCTTCCCCTGCATGATGGACTGACCTGTGAGCCAAATCAAATCTTTTCCTTCTTTAAATCATTCTCTCCAGTATTTTGGTCACAATGACACAAAAGTAATTTATAGTATGAAATATAGTGTTAGAAATGACTTATTTTCCATTGTTGTTGTTTTGTTACTTTTTGAAACAGAGTCTCACTGTGTAGCCCAGGCTGGCTTAGAACTTGTTTATGTAGGCCAGGATGGCTTAGAACCTTCTTATGTAGGCCAGGCTGGCCTCAAACTTGCAGTGATCCTCCTGCATGGCCTCCCAACTGTTGAGGTTACAGGCTAGTGCCACCATAGTCAGCTTCTTTACCATTAGATATAATTGAAAATTTCATTTTTGGTTGAACTATTTGTCCATATTAACAGTGCTTGTTATATAACAGTATCATTATACTGCAATTCCCTTGGCTTCAGGCTAAATAAATTTTTCTGGCCAAAAATATTTCATGGAAGAGTGTTCATGAAACCTTCACAGCAATAATAACATATTCTTGAATTATATCTTAGTTTGGGCAGAAAGTTTATGTATATTATTTAACTTTATCCCCATAACCATTCTCTATTCATCAGGAATTAGAGGACCAAAACATATAATAGCCTTATTAATGTAAAAGTTTGTTCAAGGACATGACTACAGTGTTGTCATTTAGAAAGTTCTTCCAATTCTGATGTCAGGTCAGGTTTCAAACTTTCCACAAAATTTGGGTGAATTGCTTTGAAATACATTGGAATTCTCCCAGGTGGGTACAAAGAACAAGTGATGCAGACTTCTAGAAATGACACAATGTCCTCTGTCAGTTATTACTAATTTTTGCTTAAAATCTATCTCAAAACTAGTTGCTTAAAATAACCATTTTATATTTTCCCAGGTATTTTGTAGCCTGGGAATTTGAGAGAGGACTGACTAGGTGACATTTTTCCACTTGACATGACAGAGGTAATTTGGTGCTATTCAGCTGATAGCTATGCTCAGCTATAAAGTCTCTGTCAATTTCACTCCAACTTGACATCTGGGTGGGAGCAAAAGAAAGATGGCTCTCATGACCTCTCTCTGAGGGCAGTTTGATGTTTTTTATGGTGCTTAAATCTCCAAGGGCTGGAGTTTAGTTCAGTTGGTTTAGTGTGCTGCTCTGTGCTTTCTGAGGCCCTGGGTTCAATCCCCAGCACACAAAAATGGGAGAAGGACCTGGTAGCCCACTCCCTAAAAAATCCTGACATAATGCACCACTGAAAACTCTGGGAATAGCAGAGAAGCACTGACAATAGTGCCAGGCATGGCACAGTGTTGGGGAGTGTTTCATTCTGTTGTACATAGGGTCACTATGAGTTGGCGCCTAATAACAACAAAGCTCCAAAAGACAAAACCAAAAATTGTTAATCCTCTTAGAGCCTGGATCCAGAACTTCATATTTCTATTTTGGTTGGACTTTACCATTCAAAGCAGTTGCTAGCCAGCCTAGGCTCAGGTATTAGGGACAATCACCACCTCTCAATGCAAAGAGTGTCAAATAACATGTCTACATATTAAATTCACCACCATTAATCACAGATAGTTTTCTGGTTTTGCCTGTGCTTCCCTTGGGGTAGAATCTTGATGGCTTGTTCTAGCTGTCTTGATGTTCAGCAGCAGTCCAAGACTTGACTGTCTGGTACTTTTCATATTTTGGTAAGTAATGGGCAAGATAAGATAAACTGGGTAGGAAGTCCACGTGGGCAGTTGTTAAAATAAATCTTTCAGACCATCCACTGTTTCCCTTCATTGTTAAACATAAATAATTTTTCTAGACATTCATGCCAACATTTCAGTGAAAATTTAGTATGAACAATTTAGTGAATTGAACAGTTCAATGAATTTTTATTTATATCTGAGTTAAAAACAATAGGTTTATTAAAGATCAGGTAAGATACACCTTTTCCATCTAAGAATTGTCCTTTCTTCAGCAAGTGAGGGATTAGTTTAACATATGAACTCTTTGGAGCCACACAATAGATGAAGTAAACGATGAGTATACCTTTGATGTGTAAGGATAGTGATATGCAGTTATTAAGAATCCATGGAAATGAAAAAAATAACAGGACATAAGTTCTATGGTGTCTGAAGCAGACATTTGATAGGAAATTGAAAGACAGCATTAGAATTAGTAAACGTTATTTACCTTACACTCATAGCTAGGACCTTCTCTGGCTGTATTGTGAGAAAAAATAATATGGCTGAGTTTAAACATTTAACTATCCCAATTTTCACATTTGATAAATGGCAAGACACCCCTTAATTATATCTTTCTTTAATAATCTTGAGAGGGCTTCAACATCAGTGAATATTGTTTACTTATTGATATAACTGGTATCCACTATAAAATATCCTATGTATCATTAAAATGTTTCCTAGGGTTTCTTTGCTATGTAATTTACTTAGGATTCATTTAGCTCTTTGTACAAGGCCTTGTAAAATTAAGTTGAAATTAGAAATTGAGAATGACTGTAAGTTACATAAAATCCTGTCTTTTCTTTGTCCTTCTTTCTGTCTTATTTTAGGAATATAATTAGACTTTTGAAAGTCTTCTGACCCTCCTCAGGAAGTCTCCTATTCATTAGGGAGACCTAGACTTCATGGCTGATACCTGGGATTGTGAAATATGCACTTGCCTAAGGTGCCAGAACTACTGTCGTGTTAGCTTTTAAAAATAAACATTGTCATGTCCGAACAAGTGGAAAAAATAGCTACCCCTGCTGTATTTCCAGCTCCCTTCTCTGTTTGCTGTCCAGAAGCTCCGCCTGGGGTTGAAACGCTGAATGATTCTCAGATATGTCTAAATGCATTCCTTGCTGTGAAGCAGGATGGAAACTGGATGCTTCTCATGGTCTGAATTTCCTTGCAATATTATTAACTCTTGCAACTTTTTTCCCAAAGTCCATGATAGAAAATAAACAAAGAAATTGCATCTTTGGCATGCAGCAGGATGTAGACCTTAGTATCCCCTCTTTCACTTTGACTCTTAACAAGTCTAGAACAATGCAGTCCTTTTTGAAACTTTTCTCTTGATGTTCCATCCACATTTTATTCACTCAGGTTCTATTGCAGTGTTTTACTTCATGCTTCATGTACCACTGCTAACAGTATTTTTATTTCTTCTGTGTTCTAAATTCTTGGAGGCCACTGAGTTATTATTTTGTATCAATTTTTGGTAGTTGGTTTTCTGGGAAGCAGAGATGCAGAGATGACATTTTCCCAAGAACAGTACTGTGAATTTTTTTGAAAAAATAGTTTCTGAGCTAAAAATATGGATACTTTTGAAAGACAATTGAAAAATCAATTCACCACCAGATACACACACACAGACACACACACACACACACACACACACACACGTATATATTTATAGTAAGATAACAATGAATTGAATGCTAATACTTTTAAGTTCTCTATGTGTAAAATCCTATATCAGTGTAATACAATGATGGATTATTTACTTACATTATTTACTGTGGTCCTTGGGGGTTGAACCCAGGGTCTTACACATACTTTGTAAGTGCTCTCTCACTGGACTGTACATACAGACCATTTTTCAATTTTTTATTTTGAGTCAGGGTCTCACTAAGTTATACAGGCTGCCTCTGGCCTTCACCTAGTAATCCTCCTGGCTCTGCCTCCTGAGTAGCTGAGATTACAGGCATGCACCACTATACCTGGCAATGATGGATATTTGATACTACAAAAAATAGGGCTCAGCTTATTAAATGTTTGAAGACTTTATGGAATGTCTAGTCTCATTTCCATGATTCTTAGTCCAAAAAATGTCAGAGAATTTGGACTAATTGTAAATGCTGAGATGATAAATATTAATTGCAATGGTGTATACTATTACATCAAAAAAATGTTGGGCTCCGGGCACTGTGACTGACACCTGTAATCTCAGCAACTTGGGAGGCAGAGGCAGGCGAATCACAACTTTAAGGCCAGAGGCAGTCTGTGAGACCCTAACTAAGGTCTTAACTAACTTAACTAACCCACTAAGTTAGACCCTGGGTCTAACTTAGTGAGACCCTGTCTCAAGATAAACCATAATAAAAGGGGCTATTGGTGCAGCTCAGTGGTAGAGCACTCGCAATGTGTGTGTGAGTCTCAGGGTTCAGCCCCAAAGTACTGCAAAAACCCACATAAAAGATGTTGAACTTGAGGATATGGAAAGAGAAAAAAATAGGAATGAAAGAAATTCCGAATCAATTAATTGGGGCATAGAACTGCAGGATGGGAACAACACTGCCTTCTCTACCTCTTCTCCTAAGCTACCCACATCTACAGCAGCCAAGTTCCAGGGAGCGCCGCAAAGCGCCAGTCCAATTTCAGACATGTATCAACATCAAAGGAATACCTAATTAAGGAAATCAGTCATGAGTGTGACCTTACAGTTTCTAGAAAGTTGTGAGGCTCTATATCAAATGAAGTTAATATTGTGTATTGAAGAAGCCAATTTGGTATGAAGCAGGAGGGACTGGAAACTAATTACAGTCTCCTAGAGACAGAATCTGGCCAAGGTAACAGCTTCCATCTGAATATCAGAGATACAGGGACTTGAAAACCTTGTAGATATTCAAAAGTACAAGAATAAGGAAGTCCAATGTTCATGCCTTGATGATTTTTAAAAATTCTGCATGTTTTTATTGTGGTCAGTACTATGCAGTCTAAGCATAGAAAGCACTAAGGAAGTAGTAAAGAAAACAAAAATGGTTCCTACCCCATTTAATCTTATATTCTCATGGGACACACCAGCACTGAAAACATACAGAGATAGATTGCAGCTTTAAATCAGGATGTGAAACAAAAATGTAAAAAGTTATTTGAGACTATGAAAGAGAGATGGATTTTTTTTTCTTTTCCTACTTAACACTGGTGTCCAGTAAGGGAAGGTGAGACAGGGAATGTCGTTAATGCTATGAAATACCATAGACCTGTGGCCTTTCAAGTGACAGTCCAAAGACATACAGTAGCAGATGCCAGTTTCCAAGCCCCACTTGGTCAAGCAAGCTTTCCTAGGCACTAGAGCGTTGACTTATTACTGCAGGACAGATTTAAAACTGAGGAGAAAATTATATCATGGAATTCAGAAAGAAAAATTTGAATTTCTCATGGAGAACAATTTTCCAAGCTATAATATATGATTGCAGTAGACAGTACATATTTAGAAAGTAGTGGTTTGTTTATCTAAACACTTCCTAGATCCTCCTTCATCTCTATCCTACCAGCAATAGTAGTTCCAAAGTCTGTTTACCATTTTTTCTATTTTGTCATTACCAGTGATGAATGGATTACTAATCATTCTTCTGAATTGAGAAAATATTCAAAGTCTACTGTTAAAATATAATACTGACATTCTTGCCTAATGTCAAATGTTACTTCCTAAGATACTTTAAGGTCAACACGCCTGTTAAACTGCTTCCATAGCCATCGCTTTGTTGTGTTAATCCCAGGTGCTAGCTGGAATAGCATACTGCCTATAGTAATGACCTATACCTCTGTTTCTCCCATGTGTCTGTCAGTTTGTTGTGCTGTGGGGGCTTGCATGTTGCTGTGGTGCTGAAAGCTATGCCACCAGTATCTCAGATACCAGCAGAGCTACTGTGGTGGACAGGTTTCAGCTGAGCTTCCAGACTAAGACAGACTGTGGAGAAGGATCCAGCGAATTGCTCCTGAAACAATTAGCTGTTGAATGATTAGCAGAGAAGCACTGTCAAATACAGTGCTGTGAAGTCAGACATGCCCTGCTGGAAGGCATTCAAGAAATGACTGAGGTAGAGTAACCTTCTCTAAATAGAGTTGATCTTGGTGATAGGAATGGAGTGAAGACCTTGGGATCTCCTTTTGCTGATATGGTATGACCCAGAGTGAGAGGAAACATGGTGTCTGCAACAGTGGGTCAAACATAAAAAGATCATGTGTATGGCACAGTGCCGGGTAGTGCTTATTTCTGTTTTACTTAGGGCCACTATGAGTCAGATTCTACTTAAGGGCACATAACAAATAAAATACCTCTATTTAAATTGGTAAGATAATAAGTTTGAGGGATTCTGTGATCTAACTGGCATATAGGTTGAAATTTTAATAAATGATGTAAAAAAAAATATATATATATATATATATATATATATATATATATATGTCTCCCATAGTGCTTAAAGTTTCAAAGTCTTCATCTTTAGAAACTATGTTTGTATCCATCCATTCAGTATGTATGATAAACGTTTCTGCCTGAGTTGGAAATACCAAATTGTCATGGATAAATTGACTCTTGTTAAGTCACCTATCATTACATTGTGTACAGTAAAATCTCAGTATACTCAATCATCTCCAGGAACAAGAACCACTTTATGTTTTTCATTCATTCTCTTTTAGGGTTTTGCTTTGATTACTCTTAAGATACCTGAATGTTGGTTTCAAAGCTGTCTCAAGTACCTTGTAAGTCACAGGGGCATAGAAATAAAATTCACAGTTACAAATTTTCTTAAAATTCAACATTGCTATTTTAAAGGTCCCAATACTAATACCTGTATTTATGTCAACATACCTGTATTTATGTCAGATTCAGACAGCCCTAAAATCCAAAACTAAATATAACCAGACTTCTTAAGTAAACTGTCTGAAATATGCATTTTGACTTTCATGCAGGAATTATATTTGCTGTGGTTTAAATCCTTACTACTAAAATATTCATCATCAAAATGCTATTCAATGACTAACCGATGACTCTGTTTAAATTATACAATTAACTTTCCTATTTGATCCGTTATCCACACTCCCAGAATTCTGTGGCACATACTTCAGTTTTCTTAGCTTCATCAGTCCTGGCTCTACTTTTCTCACTCTAACTTCATTAGCTAGGTAACTTTAGGCAAGTCTGTTAACCTCCCTGGACCTCAATTACTTTGTCTGTATGAGAAGGAGTTAGACTAAAAGTCATCTAAATTCTAATCTAATACTAATGTTCTGTGATGAATGGCAGCTTTTTAGGTAACAGTGAAACTCTCTCAGTACTCTGAGTCTAAACAATTACTTTACTAAAGTTTAATTTGAATAAAATGGTCACAGCATTACTGCTTGTTTGTCTACACTGTACTATTTTAAGTCGAGTTTCATAATAGTTCTGTAAATTATAAATAAGGGAACTTTTAAACTGCATTAGCTCATTAATCAGTGTAATATTTCAATATTTTATATAGAAATATATATTTCTCCAATTTAAGTAATTGGAATGCTTATATGAAACTAATTTATTCACAACAAATCATGCCAGTTCTGGGGAAGCCCATTCACTCACACCCTACTTCCAAGATGGAACAATTGCCCTATGTATTAAAAACCTTGGAGACAAAATACTCTGGGCAGTTCATTGCTCATAAAACTATATTTAAGAACTTGCTTGGGCCCAAAGGTGAAGTTTTATGAATTCTCTCCTTAAAATGTGGGCATTGGAACTTGACTATAAGGAAAGGTTGGATTCTCAGAGATTACCTAGCCAGACACCTGGAGACTAAGGACATGTAATGAATTATTCTGCAATATAGAAGAAACCCTTCTCATTGGGAGCATACAGCGAATCAAGAGTGGAACGAGGGCTTGGAGGAGAGGGAAAGAGAACTGATGATGTCACAGACATAGAAATTGGAGCTCTGGGAGTGTGGGGACTTCTCATGTCATAGTATTAAGAAGGTATAGGAATGGTCTGGTTGGTGCTATATCCGGTGCCCTTTACTCCTACTCTCTCTCTCTCTATGTCTTGTCTTAGCAGGCATGTCTCACAGGTACCATAAAAAGGCATTCTGTTGTCTACTTACAGCCACCAAATCAATCTCCACTTGATGCTTAGGTGCTTCCTAACCCTTTACCAAATGCAATTAATCAGAGTGTGATTTTAGAGTATGTGGGTAACTGATCCAAAGTCAGATATATGAAAATAGAAGGTGTCTACCTATTGTGCTGTAGTGTATGTACAAAGTAAAAAAGCATACTTTGCAAAAACTTTCCACTTGTGATTTTTGAATATCAAGATTGATTCAAACTCTAGTTTGTCTTTTTGGGAAGCAGCATTGGTATTCACCAGTGGACTCTCCTGAGCACCATAAAAATCTTCAGAAAGCTCTTTGGATATGCCCTTGCCTTTTACATCTTATACCCCACCTCTAGAAAACAAGTTAGTTGGAAATCACAAGATCTCTGACCAGGGTTATGAAGAGATAAATGTGAGTTAAAAATTGGCAGACAGCATCTCAGCAATGTAGCAGCTTGGTTGCGCAGTCTATTGAACAATTTCAATAATAAGTTCTATCAGGTTCCCTTGGAAGGCATAGTAGTTGCCTCAAGCTATGGTACTTATTAGTAGAGGAGAGCAACATTATGCTTCACTAGGTTAACAGGCCTCCTTATCCAGACTAAATATGGAGAACCACTCTTTGAAACCCATTACAAGCAGAAGCCATGTTTTCATAAAATCTTCTTATTAGTCAGGGAGTGGCTTCATAGAACAGCCAAGACAAAATGAATTGGAATTGAATTATATTTCCTCATTGAACAATGTTGTGTTCTTGACTCAGAGAAATGCCTCATTAAATATGTGTTTAAAAGAGAAGCAGTTTATTTGTTAACTTAACGGTGTTTATTTTTTATATATTATATGTATTGTATGTATCTGTTATAGTCATGATGTGTATTAAATGTATTATGTATGTTACATATATTTAATGAACTGTCTTATAACTACATTAAATTAAGCAATACAGCAATCTTGACATTGGTTAACCTATATTGCTATGGTAGCTTGTAATAATTTATGAAGAGCATAGTCTGATAAAATGAATGGTGAATATTAAGAGCAATAACAACAGGTACAAAGAGAAAAAAATAAAGAAATCTGCTCGTGATTTCATTAGACCAAATTCCTTTCCAGTTTTATGCTTTGCTAACTTATATTTCTTAATACTTAAGTAACTTACATTACTTAATAATAATTAAGAATGCCTGTTGTCCAGGGCAGTGGTACATGCATATAATCCTAGCACTTGAGGACTGAAGCAGGAGGATCCTGAGTTCAAGACTATCCTGGGCTACAAAGCAAGACCAGGGATCTCCACAGTCATAACTTCTACCACTTGCATCCTTGGGGCCAGGCTGAGACAGAATACTTGCATAAGTCGGCCAAAGCAACTTTATTCCTCACAGATGCACAGCAAGAATCGCCAGGACTCTAATCCATGGTGAGATACAGAAAAGCCAGCCAGGGTAGTTTACCACTGGGAGACTAAGAAGACCCCTGTAATCTGTGACAAAATGCTATCTGAAATGGCAGATCTAACACTGTTAGGTTTCACTTGGTGGCCATAACTATAGAGAGCCTAATGAAGGCATTATCCTCCCAGGCTTTTGCTGCAATTTGAAAAAAATCAAGTTGACAGTTATGTACCCAGAGTTCTAACCCTCGCAGGTTCTCAGATATTCTCTGCATTTGGATAGAAGTTTGGCTAAATTGGTGTAGCAGCCTTGTCATTTCTAGGGCCACCACCTCTAAGGATGTCCATCGTTGTGATGGCCCTTGTCCTCACACAAGGAATACTTCAGTAGTCCAGCCATTCAGTTACCATTTTCCTGATCAGATGTCATGGGTACTTGAAATGGCCCACAAGCTGGTAAAAATGTAGCCTGGCATGACAATAGACCCAGCCTTCATTACTGTGTGTACCTTGGCCCATGGGACAGAGAATGTTCACTCTTGCGCAGGTCTACCCAGCCACTGGCCAGATGGGAACTGCAAGGCAGTGGATCATGTCTGCTTTTAGTTTTGCAAAGCCATCAGTAAGCCATACTACATGTTGACATGAACATCTCTGACTCAAATCCCAGGTAGCCATAGCAGGATCCACAGAATTCTCTATGGGTCACTTGATATTCTTTGGCAAACTAACCATTTTTCACGGAGTCTACCGGTCCCAGACATCCTATGGGGGTGCCCAATCTTGAATTTGCCATTTACATTTGATAGATGAACTCTGTAGACTTTGACCAATTTTTGTTTGTGGGGTTTGTAAGCATCCAAGTGAAAATGAGCAGCTCAAGTCACAGTATTCTATAGAGTACTCTAGCAGTAAGATGTGGTCAATCTTATCAGTTCCCAATGGCCAGCAAGAGCTTGCATTCAAAAGGGATATATCTGGTGACTGCCTGAGGCAAACTGTGTTCAAAATTTAAAAGAATGTCCCACTCCAGTGCAGTTTCTTATTCCCAGAGACTACAATCAGCATGCACAGAGGTTACAGATCTTTAATTCCATTGGTCTAGCAGGTTCTAATCGTTTTAAAAATAGTGCCTTAGGCATGGCTTCTTGAATAGCTTGGGCCTTATTCAAAAGTGGTGGCTTTGTTGTCACCTTGACTACACATCAAAAAAACACCAAGGTGGGGTGCTTGATGTCTGGTCTATGTTTTATCCTTTTGATTTCTTCTCTGACCCATTGATTGTTCAGGAATGTATCATTTAATTTCCATATATTTGTGAATCTGCCTGTTTGCCTTCTATTACTGATTTCTAACTTCATATCTTTGTGGACAGAAAATATATTCAATATGATTTCATTCTTCTTGCATGTATTAAGATGTACTTGTAGCCTAACATATGATCTTTCTGGCAGAATTCTGTGAAGGTTGAAAAGAGTTTGTATTCTGTTGCTATTGGTGGAAAGCTCTATAAAAGTCTGTTATGTCCATTTGGTGTCTAATATTATTCAAGTGTGCTGTTCCCTTTCTGTGGCATCTGATCCCGACAGATCTTGGAAGCTAATCGGGGTCTCACCTGGTTAGTACTTGGACAGGAGACCACCTGGGAACACCAGGTGCTGTAGGCTTGGGAGAAGGACCCGGCAACCTGCTCCCAAAAATAACCAACCTTTGAAAATCAGATGAATAATAGAGAAGCACTGACAGTACTGTTTCACCTGTTGTACATAGGGTCACTATGAGTCTGAGACTGACTTGACAACATCTAACAACACTGACATTGAAGTATTAAAGTCCCCTGTACTTGTTGTATTATTGTATATTTCTTCCTTCAGTTTAATTAATATTGGTGTATATATTTAGATTATTCAATGTCAAGTGCATATATATACACACAATGCATATATATGTATATCTGTATGTATATATGTGTACATATAGGCAATTGTGATATCCTTTTGATGAATTCACCTTTTCATCATTATGAAAATGATATTGACAGTTTTTGACTTAAAATCTATTTTTTCTGATATTTATATAACTACCCTTACTCTTTTGTTTAGCACGTGCATGAAATGTCTTTTTTTAGCCCTTCATTTTTCAACCGGTGTGTCTTTAAATCTATAATGAGTCTTATAGGCAATAATACTTGAATAAACACTTTGTTTATGAACCCATTCAGTCACTGCATGTCTTTTGATTGGAGAATTCAGTTTGATCCATTTATATCTAAAGTAATTATTGATAGGTATTTACTACTGACATTTTGTCAATTTTTTCTGATTGTTTTATACTTTTGTGTTCCTTTATTCCACTCATTTTTGTGATCTGATTTTTTTTGTACTGGCATACTCTGCTTCCTTTCTGTTTTTGTGTATCACAAGTTTTTCCTTTACTGTAGAGATAACCACAAGACTCACATAAAGTCTTTCATATTTAAAAGCAGTCTATTTTAAGCTGGCAACAACTTACCTTCAACCATAAACCAAAATTCTATACTTTCACTTCTCTATCTTCCACAATTTATGTGATTGAAGACAAAAATTTTTTATGCTATGTACCCATTAAATAATTGTGGCTATGATTATTTTTGATAGTTCTGTCCATTACCTTTTTACTTATCTTTACAGTGAGTTGTATACATTTATATGCTTTCATGTTTTTATTGTCCTTTTGTTTCAAGTTGAAGAATTCCCTTTATCATCTTGTGAAAGGCAATTCTACTGGTGATGAACTCCCTGAACTGTTCCATAGACAGGCGCTTCCATTTAAACAGAAAAACTCTCAAAGTAAAAGTATTTATCTGAGAAAGCTTTATCGCTCCTTCACTTCTGAAGGAAAACTACCAGATGTATTCTTGGTTAGAAGTTTATTCTCTCAGCACTTTAAATTTATCATCCTACTCTCTCCAAGTCTATGGACTTTCTGCTAAGAAGTATGCTTGATTGACTTCTAGGATTTCTCTCCCATGTTATGATTCACATTTTTCTTGATACTTTCAGAATTCCCTCTGACTTTTGAGAATTTGTTTATAATATGTTTTAGTGAAGTTAAGTTTAATTTATTTGTGTTTCTCTGGGCTTGGTGGACGTGCATGTTCATTTCCTTCTCCAGATTTTGGGAATTTTCTGCAATTATTTATTAAATAAGCTTTTTGTCCATTTCTCTTTCTCTGATCCTTCAGCGATTCCTATGATTGTTTGTTCAGTGGTGGTTCTTGAGTCTTGCAGGTTTTCCTCATTCTTCTTCAGTGTTTTTTTCCCTTCCTTTTTATTCCTGGCTGGGTAATTTCAAGTGGCTATGTTCAACGCTTTTTTCTTGTTAATGAAGTCTGCTCATGCAGAATCTCTGTGGAATTTTTCAGTTTAGTCATTCTGCAGTTCAATAATTTATTTGATTCTTTCTACAGGTGCATTGTCTGTGTTGAATTTATACTTTTCATGTATTATTTTCCTAAATTCATGTAGATATCTATTTGTCTTTTGTAGCTCATTGAGATTCATTGACTATTTTGAAGTCTCTGTCAGGCAGTGCTGATAGATCTCCACTTACTTAGGACTAGTTACTGGTGTTTTGCCCCATGTGTCTGTCAGCTTGTTGTGCTGTGAGGGCTCATGTGTTGCTGTGATGCTGAAAGCTATGCCATGGGTATTTCAGATACCAGCAAGGCCACCTATAGTGGACAGATTTCAGCTGAGCTTTCAGAGTAAGACAGACTAGGGAGAAGGACCTGGCACCCCACCCCAGAAACAATTTGCCATTGAAAACCCCATAAGTAGCAGAGACACTCTATCAAATAGAATGCCAGAAAATTAGTTCCCCAGGCTGCAAGTCATTCAAGAAATGACTGAGAAAGAATTACCTCCTCAAAGTACAGATGACTTTAATGAGGAGAATGGAACAAAGCCCCTGGGACCTCCTTTTGCTGATGCGGCCTGACTCAAAATGAGAAGAAACACAGTGTCTGCAACATTGGGCTCAAACATAGAAAGATTGTATACATAGTACAGTGTTGGGTAATGTTTTGTTCTGTTGTACATAGGGGTGCTGAGCCAGATCCAACTCGATGGCTCCTAGCAACAACAAACTGATGTTTTGTTCTTTCCATGTTGTCATGGTTCTCTACTTGTGTCCTCGTGCTCTTGAATTGGTACCTGAATTTTGAAGAGGTGGCACTTCTTTTATTCTTCACAAAAAGGCATCAGCAGGGTAACCCCATCAGTACTCAGCCCATGCAGATATTCCAAACAGGCCGCTTGAGGGAATCCAGGTACAAGCTTGCCTCTGGATGTTCAGGGAAGCCCAGCCTGGTATGTGGGATTGCAGGGGCAGGCCTGGAGCATACAACAAGGGGAATGGAGCCAGGGCCATGGACAGTGTGAAATTGTCTTTCCTGTGCTCTTTAATGTGTCTTGTAATATTTCTGTACTCCACCCACGTGCTGCAATCTGTAATCTAGATTTCTTAACTCTTATGAAGGACAGTATTTTTGTTTGTTTTTGTTTTTGGTACAGGGATGCAAATAATTAATCTTTCTGTAAAGGGATAAGCACTGGTAACTACTATTCTACAATCTTGCTGATGTCAGTCCCTCAACACAAAACTTGTTGCTGTTGTTAGGTGCCATCGAGTCGTATCCGACTCATAGCGACCCTCATAGGGTTTTCAATGGCTGACTGTTTCAGGATTGCCTCGGGAGTGGGTTGCCAGGCCCTTCTCCCATTTTTGTGGTGCTGGGAATTGAACTTGGGACCTCAGATACTGCAGCGCAGTGCTCTACCAACTGAGCTAAATCCCAGCCCCAAACAAAACTTAAAAGGTATTTAATTAAAGAAATTACAAATGTATTACAGCCTAATGATTAGCTCTTGAGAGGAGTTAATAAGTAATATTCCATGGACAAGTCTTGCAGTTTAAACAGAGAAACTCCTAAGACTGTTGCTTTTCAAAATCCTATAATTCATCAGGTCACTGTTTAGAAATTAGTTAGACATGCAGCAATATGTGAGAAGTTAGTGCTAATTATATTATACTGATTAAATAGACAAGCTCCCCTGTTCTAATAAACATTAATGATGTTCTAAAATAGAACATGATGGAAAGAAGAACAATTTAATGTTTGTTTATAATAGTATTAAAATACGAATGCATTTTCATCATACATTGTAGCCTGTTTAATATTCTT